>PVIY010011929.1:39083-63776 GCA_004026745.1 Myrmecophaga tridactyla | reverse complement strand
TGCAGATCTCTCAGCAGAAACCATGGAGGTGAGAAGACAGTGGGATAATATATTTAAAGTATTAAAAGAGAAAAACTTCCAACCAAGAACTCTATATCCAGCAAAATTGTCCTTCAAAAATGAGGGAGAAATTAAAACATTTTCAGACAAAAAATCACTGAGAAAATTTGTGACCAAGAGACCAGCTCTGCAAGAAATACTAAAGGGAGCACTAGAGGCAGATACAAAGGCAGAAGAGAGAGGTGTGGAGAAGAGTGTAGAAAGGAAGACTATGAGTAAAGGTAAAAAAAAGGAAAGTTAGAAGGACATATAAAAGCCAATAGGCAAAATGGTAGAGGAGGGTACTGCCCAGGCAGTAATAACACTGAATGTTGATGGATTAAGCTTCCCAATCGGGGGACATGGACTGGCAGAATGGATTAGGGAACAGGACCCATCTATATGCTGTCTCTACTCAAAGGACATGAGGGCAAGGACACAAAAGGACATTTGCACACCAATGTTTATAGCAGCATTATTTACAATTGCAAAGAGATGGAAACAGCCAAAATATCCATCAACAGATGGGTGGTTAAACAAACTGTGGTATATACATACAATGGAATATTATGCAGCTGTAAGACAGAATAAAGTTATGGAGTATGTAACAACGTGGATGGACCTTAAGGACATTATGCTGAGTGAGATTAGTCAGAAACAAAAGGACAAATACTGTATGGTCTCACTGATATGAACTGACATTAGTGAATAAACTTGGAGAATTTTGTTGGTAACAGAGACCATCAGGAGAAAGAAATAGGGTGAGCTATTGGGTAATTGGAGCTGAAGGGATACAGATTGTGCAACAGGACTGAATGTAAAAACTCAGAAATGGACAGCACAATACTACCTAACTGTAATACAACTATGTTAAAACACTGAATGAAGCTGCATATGAGAATGATAGAGGGAGGAGGGCTGGGGGCACAAATGAAATCAGAAAGAAAGATAGACAATAAAGATTGATATGGTATAATCTAGGAATGCCTAGAGTGTATAATGAAAGTGACTAAATGTACAAATTTAAAAAATATTTTTGCATGAGGAAGAACAAAGGAATGTCATTACTGCAGGATACTGAAAATAGATGGTAATTAATATTTTAAAATTTCAACTTATGTGTGAGAGTAAAGCAAAAAATGTTTATTTGGTACAAAATTTATATTTTGACTAGTGCATTTCCTAATATAACTTATGTAGATAGCTTGGTTGAACATCATAAGTATATGGAACCTTGGGTAGGACATAAGATTTTGTTGGTTTGTCCAGAGTGATGCCCCGATGAATCCCAGAGTGATTTGATCAGTGAGTGGAAAAGTATTTGCAAAGTTCCCTTTGAGGAATGGTGAGAACGGGGGAAAACTCAGCCTCCCCAAGTTGAATTCTTGATATTCTCACAAGCAGTGTGGACAACCAAAGCTATAGGCTGAGCCCCCAGTCTTGGGGTTTGTTCATATGAAACTTAACCCTACAGGGGATAGGTCAAGCCTACTTAAAATTAGGCCAAAGAGTCACCCCCAAGAGAACCTCTTTTGTTGCTCAGATGTGGCCTCTCTCTCCAGCCAACACAGCAAGCAAACTCACCCTCCCCCTGTCTACGTGGGACATGACTCCCAGGGGTGTGGACCTTCCTGGCAACGTGGGACCAAAATCCTAGAATGAGCTGGGACTCAGCATCAAGGGATTGAGAAAACCCTCTCGACCAAAAGGGGGAAGAGTGAAATGAGACAAAGTGTCAATGGCTGAGAGATTCCAAACAGAGTCGAGAGGTTATCCTAGAGGTTATTCTTACGCATTAAGTAGATATTACCTTGTTATCCAAGAGTAAATGGAGAGGCTGGAGGGAACTGCCTGAAAATGTAGAGCTGTGTTCCAGTAGCCATGTTTCTTGATGATGATTGTATAATGATATAGCTTTCACAATGTGACTGTGTGATTGTGAAAACCTCGTGTCTGATGCTCCTTTTATCTACCTTGTCAACAGATGAGTAGAACATATGGAATAAAAATAAATAATAGGGGGAACAAATGTTAAAGTAAATTTAGTTTGAAATGGTAGTGATCAATGAAAGGGAGGAGTAAGGGGTATGGTATGTATAATTTTTTTTTCTGTTTTCATTTTATTTTTCTGTTGTCTTTTTATTTCTTTTCCTGAATTGATGCAAATGTTCTAAGAAATGATCATGATGATGAATATGCAACTATGTGATGATATTGTGAATTACTGATTATATATGTAGAATGGAATAATCACATATTAAGAATGTTTGGGTTTCTTTCTTGTAATTTTGTTTAATTAAAAAAAAGAAGGAAAAAAGCGATTATGATGATAAAAACATATTTAAGCCATCTAGCCTCCTATATTCTGGAGCAGCTAGAAGGAAAAATCTGAGAGGATCATATGGTAGCTCATGACAAACTCTGAGATCTGTCCTGTAACTACTTGTTGAAGAGTGCTTTGAAAACTATTGCTTTTTTTATTTATTTGCTTTGTATATATGTTATACTATACAATAAAAAAGTTTTAAAAAATGTATCCTGCATGAGTAGTTCAGTAGTAGAATTCTAGCCTGCCATATCAGACATCCAGGTTCAATTCCTGGCCCATGTATCCAAAATAAAAAACATTGTGAACAAAATTCCTTATGATATACATATCACATATCTGCCTCTGTTTGTGTATATATGTATAGATATAGAAATACATATAAGTAGGAGGACATTAAAAATGTATCCATATAAACATAAGTAGACCTTATTCATTGACCCAAACTGCTATATAGTATTTCATTGTGTTAATATAGGACAATTAATTGATCTATTGCTCTAGTGTTGAAAATTCAACCTGTTTCCATATTTTCACAACTGCAAAACATCTGGAAAAAACATTCCTTGAACATGTTTCTGTGCATATGTTTATAATGTTTCTCTAGCAATAGATACCTGAAATTAAGAATGTCTGGAACAAGAGTAATAGTCAATTTAAATAAAGTATAAGATTATTTCCAGAGCATATATGCCTGTTTATATCCCTACTGGCAGTGTTTCAGAATGCTATTTCCTCCCACCCTGGTCATCCCTTGGTATTATCAATCACTTCAAATGTTTGCTAATGTGATAGTGGTGAAATGATATCTCCTTGTGATTTTTAATTTTATTTTCCTGATCTTAGGTGGAATTGAGAATCTATTTAGGTGTTTATTGCCTTTGGGTGTTGCTTCTGAAACTGGTTTTATTTATTTTTGCTAACCTTTGCTTATTTTTCTGTTGGGTTATTTATCTTATTGTCTTTCAAGGATTCTTCAAATACTTTGAATGATAATTCTCTGTTACGCATATATTTCAAAAATTGTTACTCAATTTTGGTTTGTATTTTAAGTTTTTATTAAAAATGATGTTTTGTCAGATGGAGGAGGTTTTGTTTCATATCATTATACTTTTTAAAATATTTTTATTGACAAATCTTTACACACATACAGCCCTTACATGGTGTACAATCATGGCTCAGAATATCATCACATATTTGTGTATTCATCACCATGTATATCATTATATTTAAGAATATATTTCATTATAATTGATGCTTTTAGTGACATGAAAATATCCAACTATATTATTTCTAAACATTTTAAGGCTTTTATTTGTGATACATGGATCTTACTCCACCTGAAATTTTTTTTTTTTTGTATGTGTGAAGTAGAGAAATATTTTTACCCTTTTCCTTAAATAGTCACTTGTCTCAGAACCCTTTCCCTAATGATTTATAACGGTTATATACCAAATTTCCTGTATAGATTTTTGTCTGTTTGTGAATTCTTTATTCTTTCCCGTTGGTCTATTTGTCTTTTCTTGTGTTAACATAATACTGTTTCAATTATATACCATTAAAAGTCTGGCAATCTTGCCCTTTTTTCTTGTGCCCTAAGCATTGCATTAACCAATGACGGCATGAACTTTTGAAGCAGAATATTTGGGGAAATAAGTTTTGCAAAATGTTAAGAATTTGGTGTTAGCTGTGGAATCTTATTTGGAATAAATCACACTGGTACCGGTTAGTGATATGTGCAACTATGTGAAAATGTTTTGAATTGTGGCCAACTTCTTTGATTTTAGTTTATAAAGAAAATTGCCTCTGGACTTTGAACACTGTAGCTAATATGTAAAAGAGTTTCTATCTGAAGTTGGATAGAACTCCATTAAAACACCAGTGCTATGAGAAAATAATGAGATTTGTTTTCAGCTTTTTATATATAATACAAAATTGTGTGGCCATGTAAAAATGATTTTGAAGACAAACAACTAAATTCTGGAACAGTAGGGCATACAGATCATATAATGAGCTTTTATGGCATGTAGCAGAGAGCCAAAAAATGTACCATATCTTTAAATGCTACTGCAAAAAATTATTGTACATTCCAAAATATATAAATAGGAAAACTAAGGCTGGAAAAAGGTCTTACTATAGTAGTAATTAGCACTAGTCAAATAGCAACATTTAGAACCCTGAGTTCTCAATAATTGCATGGTGGGAAATTTTATCTGCATATAACACCATCAATTAAAACTCAACATTTCTCAAGCTGATTTGCCCAGCTATCAATATCCCTTTTCAGCTTATTGATTTCTGTCATCAGTTTCACTGTCTGCAGTTTCCCAGATTCAAATCTCGGATTTATCCTTGGATAATTTTACTTCCATATACCGTATTTGTGGTAGGCAGAATAATGCCTCTCCCCAAAGTTGCTCACATCTCCATCCCCCAAAACTGTGAATATGATGTTACATGGCATGGGGAGTTAAGGAAGCAGTTGAAATTGAAGTTGTTTATCAGCTGACTTTAAAATAAAGAGATTAACCTGGATTATTTTGGTGGGCCAAATGTAGTTGCAAGAATCCTTTAAATTAAAGGAGGGAGGCAAAGGAGTCAGTGTCAGAGTGTGATGCATGAGAAAGACTCAACAGGTCATTGCTGGCTTTGAAGATGGAAAGGGGCCATTAGTCAAGGAGTATAGACAGTCCTAGAGGCTGGAAAAGACACGGAAATAGATTCTTCCCTGGAACCTGCAGAAGGAAGGCAGCCCTGCCAACATTTGGATTTTAGCCCAGTGAGACCTGTTTTGGACTTAAGAAAATAAATTTGAGTTGTTTTAAACTATCCAGTTTGTGGTAATTTGTTACAGCAGCAGTAGGAAACTAATATACTATCTAATCACTAATCGTAGCTTCATTGATGCTTATTTGATAGTAACTCTCAAATGTCCTTTTCATCTCAATTTCAGATAGCAGTATTTTAGTTCAGGCTTTCATTTGTTAGCTGCTGGATATTGCAATAGTTCCCTAACAGTAGTATAGGGGAAATACTCTAAACTTGAGAGTCAGGGAATCTGAGTTCTAGTTTATCTCTGTTATTAATTAGCAAACCTCTCTTTGCCACCTTTCCTCATCCGTCAACCCCAACACAAACATACACACATATTATCAGAAAAAGAGTAGTCATGAATGCAAGGCCATACAAAGTGGACGGAAGAGTTATGGAGAGAAGGAGAAGACTCAAAGACCGGTGCCCAATTCACTGTGACAAAAATCTTTGTTAGTGGCATTAAGGAAGGCACTGAAGAGCTTCACTTAAAAAATTATTTTGAGCCATATGGGAAAATTGAATTGATTGAAATCATAACTGACCAAGGCAGTGGCAAGAAGAGAGGATTTCCTTTTGTAACCTTTGATGACCGAGACTCTGTAGATAAGATTGTCATTCAGATAGTGATATTAACATAGTAAACCCAGGTTTACTTTCCACAATTCATGAGGGATATGAAATACGTAAGGAGGATTTAATCAATGAGTTCATCAAAAAGCATTTATTAAAAGTCTATTTGAGCTCAGTATACGTTAGCCAAATAATCCCCAGTCTAGACCATGTAGACTCTCAATCTCCCATATTTCTTGGCCTCCAAAGCCAACCTCTCCACTAACATATTTTAGTAAGTGCCAGGCATGACTCATAGTTCTCTGATCCCTCTTGAATTTCCCTGGTCCTGGGAGGGAGTTCTCCCAAACAGTGGTCCAAAGCTGCTTACTTAATTGCGAGTTGTACAGGCACAGCCGCATGCCCAGGGCAGTCAGCCTTGGCCAGCGGTCAAGACACTGACCTGGAATGTATCCGAGAGGTGCTGAATTGACCTCTGCTCATTCTCCAAAATGAAGGACAGTTTCTTAAGAAACTAAACATCTATGAAAGGTAGAGTAAAAGTTAATTTACATACTGCAACTTCATGAGGTGTTTTTGGATTTCCTTAGTTTAGTTAGCTCATAATAGTAATTAATTGGATTCTTTGCTTGCAACCCTCAGTCCAAAAAATATCATCACTCAATATTTTTAATTCTGAGTTTAGTGCATTTCTTTGGAGGCTCTATACCTTGCCATTTTATTTTGAAACCAGAAAGAGTCCTGTCTGACCAATGTACACTCCCATACTCCATGATTCTAATAGCTGAGTTGCTATGAGAGAGTTATGCTCTTGGCACAAGTCTGGGAGAAATGATTTCAATCCAAAGGGAGCATGTTTATGTGGTCCAAAATCTCAGGTACTATGCCAACACATATTCATCCCTGAAAATATATCACAATAATATTTAAGAACTGTTATGTATGGTGAAACATATTTTTTTCTATTGGCTGTTCTCTCTATATAGCCTATTATCTTTCAATTTTCTCCTTTCTTCTCTTCTTTTTAACTATACTTAAATTTGTCTCCAGATACATAATGCACCATCTGTCAGAAGCATACAAGGGCTTCCTTCTTTGGCTGGTCAGTGACATAAACTCTCTCTAATATATCCTGGCAAGGACATTGCATCATAAATGTCATTTCTCATGTAGTCATAGATTTTAAGTCTCTTTCAAATATTATTTATGTTTCCCACGTAATTTCGTTGCTTCAATGCAACATTTTGCTTCCCACACAGAACATATATTTTATCTGACATAATGAAACTCGTTACAAAATGACTAGTTCACTTTTTAAAACCATAATAATATCAAAGACCTAATATGCCATGGGCTAATTATTTCAGCTATATGTTATCAGATATATAAAGATATATATAGATACACAAAAATATTTATATAAATATATATTTAATAAATATTTATATTTATATAAAATCATTGATCATGTACAGACTCATTCACATATATTCATACATATAAATTAACGGTTGCTTATTTAAGCGCACAATGCAAGCCTACCCACACAGCTATGATCTCTTACACTTCTATTTTGTTCCAACCAATGTCCCTCTCTCTTGGTTCTGAACTACATTCACCACCTCCAGGACCATGGATTACTGATGGATAACCTGGTTATTACGCCCGCAACATCTAGAACAGCTTTCAGATACACTGCTCTACCAGATAAATATAATTAGAAAGCATAGGATTAACAAAATATGTAATTTTTTTCTATGACATCATCTTATTTGCTGGCCTTAGATGGGTACCTGCAAACTGCAAATTCCCTTTCTCCAAGAGTCTTCACTTTTTTCCTTTTCTATCCCTCAGTGCCATTGCCTCTACCCCTCACCACACTGGCTGTACTTGAGAAAGGAAAGGTGGATTGATGGCTCCTTATAGGCCTCCTTCGAAGCAGGCTTGGGTGTTTCATATTCTTCAGAATGGGGCAACTCTAAGGCAAACATCTTTCTCTTTCTAATACGGATCACTCCTCAAAGCAAGATTTTGGTGTGTAATTATGCTAAAAAGAACCATAGCTGAGGACAGAAAGAAATGAAAGGATGGCAAAGACAGAGAGTGCTGTCCTGCTATAAATGTGTACAGCAGTTAGCTGAGGCCAAAATCTTGGCGCCCATTTTAGTGTGACTCAGGCTATATAATTACCCGAGCGAAACTCTGACTGGCCTGTGTCCTCAGACCTCAGTGGGGCAATTGTTTTGGATAAGAGAGCTACCCTGAATAGGTTGTCAGGCTTTGAGAAAATTGTCTAGGAAAATCTTGAGTAACTCAGACCGGCTTTTATGACAGCAGAGAATACAGGAGGAATGGGGCTTGGGGATGCAGGCAAAAGTCTGATCAATGCATAAGATTTAACAAGGAAGATGTAAATAACATTGGAAGATAGAACAGTACAAAAGCTAAAAATGGGGAAGAGGCAGATGCAAGCTTCAAGCTAATATTGTCAGTGGCTCAGAACCAGTCTAGAATGAAATCCCTTAAGCCCGTAAGGGTCCCTTTAATCTCAGAATTTAAACTATATTAGTGCAAAGAGTACCTGGGGCTCTTTTCTGGAGAAGCATTCAGCTAATGGTTCCTATAAATTCCTGCACAGTCTTGTCGGGCATACAAGGAATGCAAGGCTTCCATTGGTCTTTACCTAAGCCATTTTTTAGGGTTGTGATTGCAGCAATCAACCTTGATGAATGAGGTTGCATCTTCCCCCAGACAAACAGCAGTCTCGTAACCATTCAACTTTGAAAGAGATAAATTCCCCAAGCCCACTGTCCTCTCCTGTAATGCAATCTAATGCACGTGTGGGCATCCATATAGGCCCCCCATATCATCCCCAAGGAATTTGTGGGTCATAAGGAATTGACAAAAGCAAACATGAAACTCATGCTGCCTGATGTACCATGGGTAGTAAAGCCCTTTGGGGGGGCTCAGGAATCTTATTTTCTGTCATCATCCATTACACAGTAACAGGCTAGCATATTACTTATAAAAATAGAATAACATCCCAGAAGTTTCACAGTTCCTTACAGTTCTCTCTCTAGTTATTAGATGAAGACCTGTCAAAGAGCAGTCACTCAATTTGCTAAATGAGTCTTTTACTTAAATATTTAAATTTGGTTTACCCTCCTATGAACCTCATTTATGGGCATTAAATTTGTCAATATATACTTGTGAAATTGCATAACACATTTATTCCTGATTAAAAGCTCATGCTAGGTGTTCACTACTCAAATTCAAATAAATGGAGTTGAAGGGGCTTCTATTAAGAAATGCTTTTAATAGTTTCTGAATAGCAAATTGTCCATTAATTTGTTATCATGGTGTGATGTTGAGAAAAGCTTCAGAATCTTATTTTATATATCTTACATTTTAGACACATGCATTTAAAATAAAAATGCACATTATGAAGGTGAATACCAATTCATAAAGGAATGAAAAAAAGGCCTATCACCATTTATTTTTCAGTATACCCAATCCAGGGTCTAGATCAGGTAGCACTAATGAAATAAAATAACTCAATGTTCTCCTTCACACTAAGGAAGGCTTTGGTCCCAGGTCCAGGTAGGGTAATCCTTGTTACCCATGTCCATAATTAATTTATCAATAAAATAAATAACCTCTCACTAGCAATACCTTTTAACAAACTCTTTATATACATATATATTAAATAATCAAACAGTTTAAACTTGAACGAACATTCACAGGGTTTGTGCTGTGTACCAGTCTCTGTGCTATGTACTTTCACATGCACAGGGATGTGTAATCTCTTAGCAACCCATGGCCAGTCTTAAGTCTCTGTAACTGGTTTATTGTATTTTTCTCAGTATGTTGCAATCCTATTTTGAATGTGGGCTCCACACCTTTCTAAATACTCAATAACTAGTGGGAAAGGCAACTTTCTTTCCTGGTGAGAGGGTGTAGAATTTGTTTTAACTGAAATATAGAACTTCCTGTTCATTTCAAATAATGTGATGCTGTCAGCAACCAGTAGCAACATTACTAACACTGGAGCAAAACTGCAGTGAGCAAGATGGATCATCAATATTTAGTCCCAACATTTAAAGATGGTGATGACCTTCAAATGATCTTACTGAATAATTATCCCCACATTTCTAAAATTATGTCAAAGATGAAAAATACTTTAATATCAAGAAAGAGTAAAGTGGGATCCTGTAAATAGCCTCATTATACTATTTTTTAAATGAAATTTTATTGAGATAGTCACCTGCCATATAATCATCCAAAGTGTACAATCAATGGTTCACAGTATCGTCATCTAATTGTGCATTCATCACCACAATCAATTTTTGAACATTTTCATTACTCCCAAAAAATACATATAAGAATAAAAATGAAAATGAAAAAGAACACCCAAAACATCCCATACTACTTATTCTCCCCCAACCCATTATTTATTTATTTTTTGTTCTTATTTTGTCACTCATCTGTCTACACACTGGAAAGAGTGTCAGCCACAGGTTCTTCAATCATACAGTGCACTAAAAGTTATATAATTATATAATAGTCTTCAAGAATCAAGGCTACTGGAATACAGTTCAACAATTGCAGGTGTTTCCTTCTATTCTAATCCACTAAAAACTGAAAATGAATATCTATATAATGCATAAGAATAACCTCCAGAATGACTTCTCAACTCCTGATTATACTCTTTTACTACCACTTGCTTTCCAAGCAATTCATTCATATGGGATTCTGAACCCTTGGGATTTGGACTAAAATGACCATTAAAATCTGATTTTTATAAAAGAATGTGAAAGAAACAATTTAGATTATTCAGATCAATCCATTAAGCTGAAAAAAAATCCCTTTGAAGAAAAAGAAATGTGGAGATATATGAATTATCCTAGCAGTTATTCTCACCTAATAAAAATGCAAGACTAACTAAAATGTATATATATTTTCTATGTTATCTCATAACCAGTATAAGAAACATTAGATTTGTCTCGTGTTCTGGAACAAAATTTTCATAGATGATCAATGATCTCATTATAAACAAATAAAATTCTTCTTTTTGTCTTCATTGTTCTTTTAAGTATTCCTTACCACTGCTGGTCTTATCCACTTTCTTATATAGTCTTCCTTGTCACATTAAATACCTATAATAATATCTTTGTTAGTCTGTCACCACCAGTGGAGAACTGAAGATCTTTGATGGTAGAGATAATTTATTATTGCTTTAAGTATATTTGTATAACTGTGTATAGCCATGTTCTTGGAACATTCTAGATGATTAATTACATGTTGGTTGAATAAATAAGTTTGCATCCTCCATATTCAATCCTCAACTTGGAGCTCTTTTATCTACACACACTTCTTTAGCATTCATGTATATAGGGAAATCACCTAAATATATCTGGCAGTCCATCCATCTGATCCTTCTGAATTTTGGGTCTTTCAATTCCGAATGCTTGGTGGGTATTTCTTTCTGAATGCTCCACAAGTCTATCTACTCAACAGTTCTAAAACTAAATTCTTAATAGTTTTCACAAATCCAACTCCTCTTCCAAACTGCAATTCAATAGATATCTGTTGAACATTCCTATGCACAAAGTGCTGCACTAGACAATGCAGGTAATATAAGCAATAGTAAACCACTTTCTCTGCCCTCAGGGAGCTCAGAGGCCAGTAAGGGAGATGAACACATTCAAAGTACAGCATGAATATTATAAGAAAAATCCAGAGCAACTGTGGGAAGATGGCAGAGTAGGAAGTTCCAAGAGGAAATTCATCCTCCAGAACAACTATTAAACAAGTAGGAACTGTCAAAATAAACTATTTTCAAACTCCAGGGTCTAGAAGAAAGGCATCCAGGGAAGAGCAGGAGGAAGAAGCTGGTAAATTTCAGTAAAAATACCAGCAAACTGCTCTCTCTGCA
This sequence comes from Myrmecophaga tridactyla, assembly GCA_004026745.1. Taxonomy (NCBI): domain Eukaryota; kingdom Metazoa; phylum Chordata; class Mammalia; order Pilosa; family Myrmecophagidae; genus Myrmecophaga; species Myrmecophaga tridactyla. The sequence goes on along the minus strand of PVIY010011929.1, from coordinate 52,092 downwards.
TAGCAGTTACCATCACATTGTCATAGCAGGCAGCAGTGGGGACCATCCCCTGACATAGTTGCTGATACCAGAAAGGAACATAAAAATTCAGTTTCCTAAGATTCAGGAGGTGGGGGTGAGGTAGGTGGGGGTGCACAGTCCAATCACTGATCACTACTTTTGATTAATGACTTCACATTGCTGAGAGCCCAGCTCTGGGGTGGCCTTTGTCCCAACCCAACCTGGACAAAAGAGGGAGAGGGGACTTAAAGATGATACACTTGCTCAGAGCTGTGGATGACACTGAAAGGCTGCATTTGCTGGGCAGGTGCCAAGTCAAGAAAGTGCAGCTTTGGAGAGGAATGGAAGAAGCTCCGGGTGCCCTTCCTGCCCCTTCTTCATCCCACCTCAAGACAGGTTGGAACCTGCCAGTATTCCCATTGCAAGTCCCTGGACTTGTTCCAGCTGGGAAAGGCTAACTTGGGAAATTCCTCTCCAGCTTGTTCTCCCTCCCAGAATTTACCCTCCCAGCAAAAGCAGCTTGAGATAAGGAGAGCAGTGTAAGAAACAATTGATACAGGGGGCCTGGGACAAAGGGTTACATGCCAGGAGTCCTGCAGTGGAACGTCTGGGAGAGGAAGAAGTTCTTTTTCCTGGGAACTAGAGGGGCATTCAAATATCTGTAAACAGGGGAACTTGTAAGGCCACTAGCAAGCACAAACCCAGGACAAGCCACAGTCGCAGAAAAGACAGAAAGACACTGTGTTTTGCATTTGCCCTCCTGACAGGAGGGCTGGATTCTGAAGGAGAGCACCAGCCAAGGCAAAGCCAATTTGCAAAGATGGTAAAAGGTATCTATGCTTAGGTTTGCTTCGTTTTCTTCGCTCCTGATATTCAAAAAAGTCTCTGTCATATCACTAACTGGATACAAAATTAAGAAACAGGCTTCTCAGGGAATGAATCCCAAAGCTACCATTTAAAAATATTAAAATATACAGTGTACAACAAAAGATTATAAAATAAATGAAGGAACAGGAAACAATAACCCTTCCAAAGGAAGAGGATACAAATCCAGAAAACATCAATGAAGACAACCAGACTGTGGACATATGAGACAAAGATTTTAAAAAATGATCTTCAATATGGGACACTATAAAGTATACCAATAAATGTATTATGGGAGTTCCAGGAATATTCAAAGAATAGCAGAAAACTTAATGGAAGACATGAATACACACATTCAAGAAGTCCAGTGGGACACCAAATAAAGTAATCTTGAAAAGAACCATGCCCAGACACATAGTACTCACATTGTCACATGCCAAGGACAAGAGGAGTTCTGAAAGCTGCAAGAGAAAAGCAACCTGTTATGTACAAGGGAATCCCAATTAGATTGAGTGCCAATTTTTCATCAGAAACCATGGAGGCAAGAGGGTTTGGGCTGAAATACTTAAAGTGCTGAGAGAAAACAATAGCCAACCAGGAACTTTATAATCAGGGAGACTTTCTTTCAAAAATTAGGGAGAGATTAAGACATTCCCAGATAAACAAAATCTGAGGGAGACCTATCCTACAAACACTGATGAAGGGAGTTCTTCAGTCTGAAAGGAAAAGACACTGTACAGTGATTCAAAGTGGCATAGAGAAATAAAAACATCCATAAATGTAATCATTTGGGTCATTACATATGCTAATATTGTTCTATCGTATTTTTTATGTAACTTCACTCCTTACTTCCTCCAGGACTAAAATGCAAATGTAAAAAAAAGGAACAATATATCTATGGTTTGGGACATACAATATGCAAAGATATAAATGGTAACAAATACAAAACAAAAAGGTGGGTAACAGAGGGTTTGTTTTAGTTTCTAAAAGCCAGAATGCAATATACCAGAAATGGAATGGCTTTTAAAAAGGGGAGTTAATTAAGTTACAGGTTACAGTTCTAAGGCCCTGAAAGCATTCAATTTAAGGCAAGGTTATAAAAATGTCCAAACTAAGGCATTCAGGGAAAGATACTGTGCTGGTTTGAAAGGATGTATGGACCCTAGAAAAGCCATGTTTTAATCAAAATCCCATTTCATAAAGGATAAAAGAGAGAACATTTTGGAGAATAAAAGTGATTCAGAGAGAGCAGAGCAGAATGACATAGCCTTGAGAAGCAGAGTTCACCAGCCAGCAACCTTTGGAGACGAAGAAGGAAAATGCCTCTGGGGGAGCTTCATAAAACAGGAAGCCAGGAGAAGAAGGTAGCAGATGATGCTGTGTTTGCCATGTGCCCTTCCAGATGAGAGAGGAACCCTGACCGTGTTCACAATGTGCCTTTCCAGATGAGAGAGAAACTCTGACTGTGTTCACAATGTGTCCTTCCACTTGAAAGAGAAACCATGAACTTCATCGGCCTTCTTGAACCAAGATGTCTGTCCGTGGATGCCTTAAATTGGACATTTCTATAAACTTGTTTTAATTGGGACATTTTCTCGGCCTTAGAACTGTAAACTAGCAACTTATTAAATTCCTCTTTTTAAAAGCCATTCCATTTCTGGTATATTGCATTCCAGCAGCTAGCAAATTAGAACAGATACCTTGGTTCAAGAAGGTGGATGATGTTCGGGGTTTCTCTCTCAGCTGAAAAGTCACATGGCATCTGCTAGCTTTCTCTCCAGGCTTCTTCAACAGCTTCCCCAGGGTATTTTCTTTATTTACCTCCAACAGTCTCTGGCTGTGTGGGCTCTGTCATTTCTTTTGGCTCTCTCAAAAATGGCTCCTTCTTAAAGTGCTCCAGTAAGCAACCCTACCTTGAATAGGTGCAGACACATCTCCATGGAAACCACCTAATCAAAAGTTACCACCCACAATTGCATGGGTCACATCTCCATGGATAATCAAAAAGTTCCCACCTAGAAATATTGAATGAGAATTAAAGGACATGGCTTTTCTGGGGTACACCACAGATTCAAATTAGCACACATTCCACCTTTGAACCCTGAAAAGCCATGTTCTTTCCAAATACAAAATACATTCATTCCTTAACAATACCAGAAAGCCTTAAGCCATTTCAGTACCAATACAAATACAATACAAAGTCAGAAACAGTACAAAATCTCATCAAATTTAGTTACAGTCATGGTCTGTCCTAAGGCAAAATTCTCTGGCTTTGGACCTGCAAAACTCAGAATAAGTTATTTCCTGCCAACATGTGAAAGAGGGACAGTCATAGGACAAATACCCCCATTTCCATAGGGAGAAATTGGAAGGAACACAGGGCTCGCTGGACCCAAGCAGTTTCAAAAACCTGCAGGGCAAACTCCATTAGATTTCAAAGTCTGAGAGTCATTTATCTTCAGGGCTTTAGAAAGCAGCAGTCCCACCCTTTCCAAGGGCCTATGCAGTGGCCCACCTCTCTCCAAATGCAACCTTGGGGCACACTGAGGAGACTATCTTTTTCTTGGCTCCACCCTCTCCAAGCATCAGGGCCACACCCTGGCTCTCTGTTATCTTTGGGGCACACACTCAGCCCCACCATGTGGTGGCAGCCAGGCTCTCCCCAGTCCCCAAGGCTCTACCCTCTCCAAGGCCTGAGATGGCACCAGCCGTCCACAAGACTGAAACAAGATTAAAACACGGCTTTTCTAGGGCACATAATCCTTTCAAACCAGCACAATTTCCAAAGGTTTCTGGTTCTAAAGCTTTTTCCAAAATGGTTCCCTCTTAAAGGGCTCCAGTAAGCAACCCCACCTTGAATGGGTAGCGACACATCCCCATGAAAACCATCTAATCAAAAGTTACTGTTCACAATTAAGTGGGTCACATCTCCATGAATAATGAAAAAGCTCCCACCTAGCAATATTGAATGAGGATTAAAGGACATGGCTTTTCTGGGGTACACCACAGATTCAAACCAGCACAGCATGCAATTGAAGTTAAGTTGGTGTATTAGTCAGGGTTCTCTAGAGAAACAGAACCAACAAGAGATATGTTTAAATATGAGATTTACAAAAGTGTCTCATACAATTGTGGGAACACAAGAGTCCAAAATCTGTAGGAAAGGCTGCAGGCTTGCAGCTCCAATAAAGGTCCTCAGTGAACTCCCCAGGAGAGGCTGGCTGACTGAAGTGGAGAGATAGGTTTTCTCCTTTGAATTCTTCTTAAAAGACTTTGGGTGATTAGATTAAATGTTACTTATTGCAAGAGAGACTCCCTTTAGCTGACTGCAGATGTAATCAACTGCAGATGCAATCAACATGCTCATGATTTACATCTATGAAATTTCCTCACAGCAACAGATAGGCCAATGCTTGCTTAACCAGACAATTGGGTACCATCACCTGGCCAAGTTGACACACAAACCTAACCATCACAGTTGGTATCAAACCAAATATGATCATTATATGTATAGAATATTAAATTTTAACCCCATTATTCACAAGGAAAACCGATGAAAATATACCCAGATAGAATTGAGAAAGCACTCAATGTGATACAGCACAAAAACCAATTAAATATATAAGTAAGTATTTACGGGGGAATTGAGAGATAAAAATTTATGCAACTCTCTGGTCAAGAGGCAGAGATAGGAGAATGGATAAAAAATATGACCCAAGCATATGCTATCTATATGAGACTCACCTTAAATTCAAAAATACAAGTAGGTTGAAAGTAAAAGGATGGGAAAAATATATAGCATGCGTTTTAGTTTCCTATCATGAAATGTATTCATTTTAACAATGGGAATTTATTAGCTTAACAGCTTACAGTTTTGATGCTGAGAAAATTGCTCAAATCAAGCCATTATCAAGGCAATACTTTCTTCCTGAAGACCGGCTGCTGGTGATCCTTGACTCTTCTGCCACATGGCAAGGCACAAGGTGGCATCTACTGGATTCTCCCTTCCCTTCTGGATTTCATTGCTTTCAATTTCTTACTTCTATGGCTTTCTCTCTCTTTGACTGAATTTCATCCTCTAGTAAGAGAATTAAGACCCATCCTGGGCCACATTTTAACTGAAGTAACCTCATCAAATGATCCTACATGCAATGGGTCCACATGCATAGGAATGGATTAACTTTAAGAAAATGCTTTTCTGTGGAATACCCAGTTTCAAACCAACACACCATGCAAGTAGTAACCAAAAGAGAGTAGGGCTAGCTATACTCTGACCACAATGGAGTTAAGCTAGAAATCAATAGCACAGGGAGAAATGGAAAATTCACAAATATGTGGAAATTAAACAACATACACTCAAGTGACATCATCAACATGGCAAAGTAAGCTATCCCCTGAAAAAAACCTCCCCAGAGATTCAGTGGCTATAAAGACAAATTCCACTTGCTAAGAACTCTGGAGGATGGTAGAGACTGGGAAGGACTCCACAAATGCTACATGAAAGAAAAAGAAAATTTTCAGGTAGGAAACTTCTGTACCACACTGGCCAGTTCTTCTCCCTCCCATTTACTGGTCCCATGAAGCTGAGGAGTTCTCCAGAGGTAGTGGCTCAGGTCCCTCTCACTGGGGACATAGACAGTAGAGGAATTCACAGAAGTGAATTAGAACCCCACATATATCCAGGGACAGGGAGGTAAGTCCACAGAGACCCAGCATGAAACACAAGTCTCTGAAAAGTGCTGCTTACAAAAGGGCCCTAAGTGGGATAATAGAAAGAGAGAAAAACCTCAGGAGAGTAGCAGCAGCCAAATGGTGTGCTTAACTCAATCCAGTTACTGTCAGAAGGATTCTCTAAGCACAAAATAGACTTTTATGGAGTGACTCACCTTTCTGGAATAACCCCAGCTGGCAATTCAGGGCAGGATACACTAAAGGAGAAGAAAACAGAGGCAGAAAAACCTTGCCAAGGAAAAAAAAAAAGAGAGGGATTAAAGTGAACTGTTCTAGTATGGAAGAGTCCTAGATGTATAAAGTATAAGGAAAACAGAGCACTGAGAGAGAAAATGTAAGCCAACCACAGGAAATGGGGAGAAAACTCTGCACAAAAACAAACAGCACAGATCAAGACTAGTGGAGAAGGAAGAGGAAAAAGGAAGTTAAACAATTTTCTAAAAAGTGCAATCTTAAAAATTGTACTGCATATCTAGGGCAAGAATCAGACAAGGAAGAACTGAGAAAATCCGATCAGTTAAACTCAGGCTTTTCTAAAGTTACAGAATAATACAAGTATCAAAGAAAAGACTTAACACAAAGCCAATCAACAATAAAACCCTACACAAGAGGGAGAAACTAACCTTCAGAGTTAACTCAAGAAAATCAGATGCCTATACATCAACAAAAATTACAAGCCACACTGAAAAACAAGAGCTATGGTTCAGTCTTAAGGAAACAAATTAAAACTTCAGAGGAGACATGGAATTTGGAAGAACTAATCAAATAAGTTTAAACAAGTCTCCTAAATAAAGTCAAAGAGATGAAGGAAAATATGCATCAAGAGATAAAGGATATTAAAACAATGTGTGAGCATAAAGAAGTATTTGAAAGTTTACAAAGAAACATAACAGAAATAACAAGGCTGAAAGGCACAATGGTAGAGATTAAAAATACACTAGAAAGCCAGCCAATGACTTTGCTCACCTGAACGTCTGTCTGCAGAAATTTAGAGAAAGCTGGCAATAGTAAAGCCATGCCTTAAAGACATTGAAATTGTTAAGGTCCCTGAAAATGGCTACACGCACTATGAAAGAAAAAATACACTAGAGAGTGGTCCAGTGGTAGAATGCTCACCTTCCATGCAGGAGAAATGGGTTCAATTCCTGGACCATGCACCACCAGCAAGCCCCCTCCTCCACCCAAAAAAATACACTAGAGGCATATACTAACAAATTTGAACAGAAGAAAGAATCAACAAGCTAGAAGACAGGACAATCAAAATCATGCAGTCAGAAGAGCAGATAGAGAAAAGAATAGAAAAAGTTGAGCAGTGTCTCAGGTATTTGAGTGATAGCACGAAGCGCACAAGGAGACAAGAAAGGAAAGGGGGCAGAAAATATATATGAAGATAAAACGGCAAAAAATTTCCCATCTCATATGAAAGACATACATGTCCAGGAAGCACAGTGTAATCTAAACAGAATAAAGCCTAATAGACCTACTCTGAAACACATACTAATCAGAATGTCAAATTCCAAAGGTAAAGAATCCTGAAAGCAGTAAGAGAAAAGTGGTTCATCACATGCAGGGATCCTCAGTAAAACCAAGTTCTGATTTCACATCTGAAACCATGGAGGTGAAAAGGCAGTGATGTGATATATTTAAGGTACTAAAAGAGAAACACAGTGAGCCAAAAATTCTTTATCTAGCAAAACTGTCCTTCAAAAATGAGGAAGAATTTTAAATACTCTCAGATAAAAAGAACCTGAGAAAGTTGGTCAATGAAAGGCCTGCATCATAAAAATTACTAAAAAGAGTTCTTCAGGTTGAAAGGAAAAGATAGGAAAATATGAGTTGGAGCAGTGTGAAGAAATGAAGAATCAGAGAATATTATGCTGTAGAAGCTAAGTTGCTACCTTTTCAAATTAGTAGGTTATAGCTGTAGGTTGTGCAATTTAAACCCCAGGATAACCACCAAAAAAAGTATTTTAAAAATATACAGACATGAGAAAAGAGATACATCAGATACAACACAAAAGATCAAGTATGCAGAAAAGAAATTTGCAATTAAGGAAAAGAGGGACAAAAAAAAAAGAGAAAGAGAGAGAGATGACATATAAAAACCAAAAAAGAAAATGGCTGAAGTACTGCCTTTACAGTATCAACACTGAACGTCAAAAGATTAAACTCCCCTATCAAAAGACAAAGATTGGCAGAATGGATTTTAAAAAGCATGATTGAACAATACATTGTTCATAAGAGACAGAACTTAAATCCAAAGACACATATGTTGAAAGTGAAAGGTTGGAAAAGATATTCCATGTAAATAGTACCAAAAAAAAAAAAAGAGCTAGGTAGCTATATTGATAACAGACAAAATAGACTTTAAGCCAAAAGCTATTATAAGAAACAATGACAGACACTGTACATTCATCAAATGGTCAATCTATCAAGAAGAAATAACAATCATAAATTTTATGTACCTAACCATAGTGCCCCAAAATACATGAGGCAAACACTAGCAAAACTGAAGGTAGAAATAGAAACATCTACAATAATAGTTGGACATTTTAATACACTACTCTAATCAATAGATAGAACATCTAGACAGGTGATCAATAAGTAAACAGAGAATTTGAATAATATTATAAATGAACAAGACCTAACAAATATATACTGAACATTGTACCCAAAAATAGCAGGATATATATTCCTCTCAAGTGCACATGGTTCATTCTCCAGCATAAGCCACATGTTGTGTCACTAAAAGAGTCTGAAAATTTTTAAAAGATGGAAATTATACAAACATCTCCTCTAACCATATGGAATGAAGATGGGAATCAATAACTGGTGTAGAACTGGAAAATCCACAAATATATGGAACCGAAATAACACTCTTTTAAATAATCTGTGGGTCAAAGAAAAAATTGCAAGGGAAATCAGTAAATATCTTGAGACAAATCAAAATGAGAACATAGAATACCAAAACTTATGGGATGCAGCAAAGGCAGTCCTGAGAGGGAATTTTATAGTCCTAAGCTCTTACATTTAAAAAGAAAGAAAGAAAGAGCTGAAATCAAAGAATTAACTGCACACCTGAAGGTACAAACCTGGAGGAACTAGTAAAAGCGCAAAAAGAACAAAAATTAAATTAGAGCAGAAATAAATTATATTGAGAATAAAAAGCAATAGAGAGAATTAATAAAACCAAAGTTGTTTGAAAAGATCAATAAAATTGCAAAGAAAAAAGAGAGAAGATACAAATAAATAAAATCAGAAATGAGAGTGGGGACATTACTATTAACCTCACAGAAATAAGAGAATACTATGAACAACTCTATGCCAACAAATTAGATAACATGGGCAAATCCCAAGAAACAGGGCAGGCCACGATGGCTCAGCAGGGAGTTCTCGCCTGCCATGCTGGAGACCTAGGTTCGATTCCTGGTGCCTGCCCAAGCAAAAAAAAAAAAAAAAAACCCACAAATTCTAAAAGCACACAAACCACCCACCACACTGACTCAAGAAGAAATAGACAATCTCAACAGATCATTTACAAGTAAAAAGATTGAATCAGTTATCAAAAACCTCCTAAGAAAAAAGAGGCCAAGACCAGGTGGCTTCACAGGTGAATTTTGCCAAATATTCCACGAAGAATTAACACCAATCCTGCTCAAACTCTTCCACAAAATTTAACAGGAGGGAACACTCCCTAATTTGTTCTATGAGGCATACATCATCTTCATTCCAAAGCAAATAAAGGTAGTATAAGAAAAGAAAACTACAGACGAATATCTCTTATGAGTAGAGATGAAAAACTCCTCAAAAGAATACTAGCAAATCAAATTCAACAGCATATTAAAAGATTTATATAGTATGATCAAGTGGGTTTTATCCCAGGAATGCAAAGGAGGTTCAACATAAGAAAAATCAATGAATTTAATCACCACATTAACAGAAGGAAGGAAGAAAAACATATGATCATCTCAATTGATGCAGAGAAGGCACTTAACAAAATTCAGCACCTCTTCTTGATAACAATAAAAAACTTAGAAAAGTAGGAATATAGGAAACTTCCTCAACATGATAAATCACATACATGAAAATCACAGAGTTGACATCATACTAGATGTTTAAAGACCAAAAACTTTCCCTCTAAGTTCAGGATCAAGACAAGGATGCACATTGTCACTTTTATTATCCAACATTGTCCTGGAAGCTATTACCAGATCAATTAGGCAAGAAAAAGAAATAAAAGGCATCCAAATTGGAAAGGAAGAAGGAAAAATTTCTCTATTTGTAGGTGACAATATCCTAAATACAAAAAAAATCTTAAAAATCCAGAACAAAGCTCCTAGAGTTATAAAATGCAGCAAAGTGATAGGATACAAGAACAACACCCCCAAAATCAGTAGTGTTTCTGTACACTAGCAATGAACAATTGGAAGAAGAAATCAAGAAAAAAAATCCATTTAAAATGCAACTAAAAGAATCAAATATCTAGGAATAAGTCTTACAAAGGATATAAAGGACCTGTACACAGAAAACTACAAAACATTGTTAAAAGAAATCAAAGAACTAAATCAATGGAAGGGCTTTCAGTGTTCATGGATGGGAAGACTAAATATTGTTAAGATGCTAATTTTACACAAAGTAATTTACAGATTCAACTCAATTCCAATCAAAATCACAACTACCTTCTTTGCACAAATGGAAAACCAATCATCAAATTATAAGTAAGGGCTTACCCTAAACCCAGAGCCATCTAGCAAAAGAACAAAGTTGGAGGACAAACAATCCTAATTTTAAAATTTATTACAAAACCACGTGGATTAAAACATGGTACAGTCATAATGATAGACATATAGACTAATGGAATTGAATTGAGGATTTAGAAGTAAACCATCACATCTATGGCCAACTGATTTTGACAAAGGGTAAGGAACACTCAATTGGGACAGAAAAGCCTCTTTAACAAATGGTGCTGAGAAAACTGGATCTTCATTTGCCTCACACCAAATACAAAAATCAAATCAAAATGGATCAAAGACCTAAATATAAGATCAGGACTATCAAATTCCTGGAAGAAAACATAGGGAAGCATCTTCAGGACCTTATGTTTGGTAATAGTTTCTTAGACTTTATACCCAAAGCACAAACAACAAAGGAAAATATAAATAAGTGAAACCTAATCAAAATTAGAAACTTTTGTGCTTCAAATGAATTTATTATGAAAGTAAAATAACTTACACAATGCAAAAAAAAAAATTGGAAGCCATGTATCTATACATATTAAGAGTTTAATATCCAGAATATATAAAGATATTCTTCAACTCAACAACAAAAACACAAACAACTCAATTTAAAAATGGACAAAAGACATGAATAGAGATTTCCCCAAAGAAGATATACAAAAGCCAAAAAGCACATGAAAAGATCCTTAACATCATCAGCCATTAGGGAAATGCAAATCAAAAGCACAATGAGATACCATTTCACACCCACTAGAATGGCTACTATTTTTTTAATGGAAAATTACAAGCATTAGAGGGGGTATAGAGAAACTCCTTCATTGCTGGTGGGAGTGTAAAATGGTGCAGCCACTGTGGAAGGCAGTTTGGCATTTCCTGAGAAAGTTAAATATAGAATTACCATGTGATCCACAATCCCACTAATGGGTTTATACCCAAAAGAATTGAAAGTAGGGACTTGAACAGATATTTGCACATCAATATTCATAGCAGCATTATCCACTATTGTTACAGGTGGAAGCAACTCAAGTGTCCATCAACCAATGAATGGATAAACATAACATGGAATATTATTCACCTGTAAAAAAGAATAAAGTACTGATACATGTGACAACATGAATGAACTTTGAAGACATCATGTTAAATGAAATTAGCCAGATACAAAAGGACAAAGATTGTACCATCCCACTGATAAGAAATAATTAGAATCAGCAAACAGAGTAAGATTCTAGAATATAATTCACCAGCAGATGGATTGGGTAAAGGGAATAAGGAGTTAGGACTTAAAATGTACAGTTTTTACTGGAACAATGCAAATGTTTTAGTAATGAGTTGTAGCAATAGAGCATAACTTGGTGAACATAATTAACAGCACTGAATTATATATTGGTGGTTAAAAGGCAATATTTTGTCATATATATTACTAGAATAAATTTTTTAAAACTTCATGGAACTGAACAAAGCAAACACTGAACCCAAGTCAAATCATGGACTATAGCTTATACAACTATAAAAATGTGCTATTATCAAATGTAACAAATGTCCACACCAATGCAGGGGGTTGGTGGTGGGGTGGTATTTGTGGATCCTGTGATTTATGTATGACTTTTCTGTAAACCCACAATTTCTCTAATAAAGGGAAACAATATATGCTTTAATCAATTTTAATAAATGTTCCAATGGAATGTGTTGATAATAGGATGGTATATGGGAACCCTATATTTTATAAATGATATCTCTGTAACCTTACAACTTCTCTACAAAAGGAGAAGACCCAACAAAGGCTGCAACTCCTGGAGCTATTCCATAGGCATCAACCCATAGGAAGCAGGAAATTTTCACCAAAATCTAGACATGAACTTCAAGGTAATTCTTCAAAATGCTTTGTCCCCAGTTTACTACTGGTTCTTCACCATTAGTCTCAATACCTTAAGTATATTCAAAATTTTGGCTACAGTTCCTGGATCCTGACCTGCTTTCCTACTTGCTCATTCTTGCCTTCATCTTACTGGAGGCAGACTATGTATCTCTCCAATCTCTAGACTTCTCCTGACTGCTACAGGTTTTTGCATTCTGGCTGCCTTCCAGGCCCCCATCTTGCCTCAGGTTGCTTCTAAATCTAATATGCATGTTAAGAGGAAGGAAAATTATCTGGTTTGTGAAATCAGATAATGCTTTAAGAAAGAGTTAGTGTTTGATGTAAATTTTGAAGGACAGGTTTCAATAGGTCAAGAAAGTAGAAAGATTATTTAAGGCAGAGGACCCATGAACAAAGACACCAGACAAAATCTAAGGGCATTTTCCAGAAAAAGTGGATCAGAATAGTTTGGTGAAAACAGAGTTGAGAGGTTATCCTGGAGGTTATTCTTATGCATTAAGTAGATATCACCTTGTTGTTCAAGATGTAATGGAGAGGCTGGAGGGAACTGCCTGAAAATGTAGAGCTATGTTCCAGTAGCCATGTTTCTTGATGATGATTGAACAATGATATAGCTTTCACAATGTGACTCTGTGATTGTGAAAACCTTGTGTCTGATGCTCCTTTTATCTACCATATCAACAGATGAGTAGAACATATGGAATAAAAATAAATAATAGGGGGAACAAATGTTAAAATAAATTTAGTTTGAAATGCTAGTGATAAATGAAAGCGAGGGGTAAGGGGTATGGTATGTATAATC
>PVIY010011929.1:0-38983 GCA_004026745.1 Myrmecophaga tridactyla | reverse complement strand
GGGCCTGTTTGGTTTCCAGATTCTTACTTTCTCTCTACTTACTTGTGAACCTATTTGATCTATATTATCCTTATATTTGAGGACTAATCCTGATATGAATAAAAAGGAATAATATCCCCTAGGAGAAGGAGTATGAAGATGAGGGAAGAAGCAAAGACAGTAAAATAAAACATGAAATAGCTTGAGTGGGCAGCATGGCTGCCCAAAGGCAATTTGGGAGATGCAGTAGCTGTTGTTGTATAACATGATTTCCCACTCACCAGCCTGAGGGAGGAAAATCAAGGAATTATAAGTAGTAGTAACAAAATAAGACTATCTAAAAAGTCTCTGGAGGAGCGCTTGCCAGGTGGAATCTGTCCTCTTAAGCTACCATGTGTTCCTTTCTCTTTCTAATAAATCAGAGGGATTCAAGAACTCTCTGCGTTGGCCCATTGGCACCGCTAATGGTGCCGATCTCTGCTGGGAGCTGAAAGTCTGAAGCAAAGACTGAGCACAAATGCCTCATTTCAACCCCATGGCACTGCCCTGAAGCTGCTGCTGCCACCAGCAAGGCTCTTCTCCCAACCTTTCACTGCCCTGAAGCTGCTGCTGCCACCAGCAAGGCTCTTCTCCCAACCTTTCTTCCTACCGAGTCCGCTGCCACCATCCTGATCACTGTCATGCAGCACTGCTCTGAATGAGTGGTTTTGGTACATTCCAAGCCCTAAGCTATATCAACCCTACTGTGTGTGGTGGAGATGAGCAGATAGTACGGAAGCCTATGATAGCATGGAGGTAGGAAAAATGAAAAGGATTCTTGGATAAGATAGAATGTATCCTGAACTTTTAAAAATGAGAGGGCAGGAGAGGATTGAAAGAGAACATAAAGGAGAGCAACGTGTGCTTAATGGCTAGAATACTTTCTCTTTTTTTTCCCCTTTAGAAGAGAGTTGAGAGTTGTCATCAACATGAGTTGAGAATTTTCTTCTTCACATGCTCTTCACACAGAGAATGGAAGGGCCACTTTTAAATTGAGCAAGTGGAATAAAAATATTTATCCAGTGTTTCAACCCCAGGCAGTTAATGCATTTGCTTTGGGGACCAGGAGTGGGGTCTTTGGTTGGTCCAGAGTCAAACCGTACAGAGCCTTGGTGTGAATTAGAAAAAGGTGCCTCATCATCCATTCAGATACAGCCCCACATAGGCAGATAATCTGGCAAATCAAATTAATCCCATTTGCCCTTATAGCCAGATGGGATTGGGTACAACCTACGCTAAAAACCCAGACAGCTCTCGAACTTCTGGAGGTCACATTTTACTGAGATGTTTCAGTCCATGTGACAACTTTGCTAGGTCAAGGTGTCTAGCTGTCTGGTCAAGCAAGCACTGGCCTGATTGTTACTGTGAGGATATTTTGTGAATTTAAATCATTAGTCTGTTGATGGCATCTACCATCAACTAAGGAGTTGCCTTCAGCAAGTAGAGAAGTTTCATCTCTATCAGTTGTAGGCCTTAGAGGAAGAACTAATGATTTCAGCAGGCAGAAAGAAGAATTGCTAGCTCTGCTTCAGCCAACCAGCTTCTGCTGCGGAATTTATCAAAAACTTCTTTGGAATTTCCAGTTTGTAGCGACCTGCCCTATGGAATTCAATCACCATGGTCATGTGAGCCCATTCCTGTAAGAAATCTCTTTGTGTATATATATATATAAAACAAGTACTTATCCACATTTAAAGTGAATATGGAAGTCCCCATCCTGTGTCCTGCCTGCTTTGAGAAAGAAATTTCAAATGACAATTAGACTATTTGCTGGTGCATGGAGACATTAGCCTGGATTCCCCACCTCCACACTTATTTTTCCTCCTCCATTTCCTTGAAGTTGCATTACTTGTAGCCTTGAGTATTTAAAAGGGAAGATCAAACACATTTATTCAATGTCACAATGAATATTGATCCCAAGGCTTTGTACTGAAATAGATTTTCCATAGGCAGTACTCACTAAGGCTTTCAAGAATTCGGTGAGAATTTATGAGCACAATTCATTTTTCAGTTCCAAAGGAAACACATTCAAGATGTACTAAAATAGCTGAAAAGAAGTGTAGTGTCCTACTTTATGAGTGCAAGATGAACTGGTATTTACTAGACAAAGAATTTATAGCTTGGAGAAATAGTTTTCAGCTTATAAGAATTTCTAAATATCTTTCAACTCATTTCAATAGCTCAGTGTAGAAAATTAGTTCATGAGAGGCCTTTAAAATATAATAGGGTCATAAAAAATTCGATTATGATTTCAATTACTAGCTTTCTCAATTAATAATATTACTTTGTGTAATTTAATGCAGTTTATAGATAGCTACTTAAAATACAATCTCCTATTACATGCAGTGAAATACAACTTTGTAGGTTGGTTATTGAAGTGGAATGTAGCTACACATAAACCACACTTGTTACTTAAAGATTTGTTGTGAGAATCAAAAGAAAGTGTGAACCTGAAAGTACTTTTTCAACTTGTATAACTGTAAGACAAGATGAAGCATTTTATACTTTGTGACATCCTGTAATTAGATGAGAAATTAATAGCCTGTGATGTATTTTTGTCTCTAATACTCATTTGCAATTACATGTAAGGGTAGTCACAATTTATTTTTTAATGTTATATAGCATTGAAAATATTCAAGATAGGGTTTTCTGTTTAAAACAACTGGAAAACTGGATCCTTTGTTAGTATCTTGCAGTATGACACTGATCATGTCACTTCTCATTTTAGCATTTTGTTTGCCATATGTTTGAAATAGATATTTTAATATCCATTACCCCAGAGTATTCTGTGACAAAATGAGAGCAATAATAACCTCATAAAAATTAGACAGAGTAGATGTTCCACTATTCTCTCCCTAACATAAATCCTCCACTCTGGACTCTTACTGTCTTGTTAACAGATCAGAAGTAGTTCTAAAAGCTACCTAGTGTTCAAATTGTTTCCCATCCTGGAATGTCTGTTTAATTACTTTCTACCCTCCAAATCCTCCCTATAATCTAAACCTAGCTCAAGCCTCTCTAGCAAGCCCTACCCAATCTGTCTGCTCTTCAGAGTTCCTGTATCACTTATATCTGTATAGTCATTTAACTCATTTTAATGTCATCTTGTATTATGTCTGTGTGATATGTATGAGCCTTGTTTCCTTAGCAACACTGTAAGCCCCAGAATAAGAAATGAAGCTTATCTCATTCTTGTTTCTTTATAGAGCTTTGTGTAGAGCTGAACACAAAATTGGTGTTAGTCAGTTAATTCAATGAGTATGAGTCAGCTTTCATACAACATACACATTGTGTGGATTCCCAGGATGTTTGCTTACATGGTTGATAGTCACCATCACACACAGATACTTACCCAAAACTACAAACTTTCTATACAGCTTTAACACCAAAACTCACCAGACCTTATCACTCCTTAACAGTAGTCTACCACTCAACCTCAGCTAAAGAGCACGGCACATACAATTAAAATATCTTAAACAAATTTATATAAAGAGTTATTCCCTTCAAGAGACTTGTTAATAGTCTAGAAATTAAAAATATTTGGGAAAATATTATCAAGATTATGATATGTGAACATAGAATAAATATGGAGCTCCTCACCAAATGCACAAAAATTAGAAGGAAGAGCTCTTAAAGTTTGGAATACTGGATAGGATAAACTAAAATCCTCCCATCAAGAAAAGTTATAGATAAGTGCATACAGGTTTAAGAATACACTTAAAGGTGGGCCACGGTGGCTCAGCAGGCAGAGTTCTCGCCTTCCACGCTGGAGACCCAGGTTCAATTCCCAGTGCCTGCCCATGCAAAAAAAAAAAAAAAGAAAGAAAGAAAAAGAAAAGAATACACTTAGATACATTCATCAATGACAGATACAATATAGATCACTGTCCTAGTTTGCTAGCTGATGGAATGCAATACACCAGAAATGGAATGGCTTTTAAAGGGAGGAATTTATTAAGTTGCATGTTTACAGTTCTAAACCCATGATAATGTTCAAATTTAAGCAAAGCTATAGAAATGTCCAATCTAAAGCACACAGGGAAAGATAGCTTGGTTCAAGAAGGCCAATGAAGTTCAGGGTTTCTTTCTCAACTGGAAAGGCACATGGCAAACATGGCAATGTCTGGTAGCTTTCTCTCCAGGTTTCTTACTTCGAGAAGCTTCCCTGGGGGGTGTACTCCTTCCTCATCTCCAAAGGTCTCTGGCTGTGTAGACTCTCATGGTTCTCGTGGCTATTCCTCTCTCCAAAATGCTTCCTCTTTTTAAAGGAGTCCAATAAACTAATCAAGACCCACCTGGTATGGGTGGAGTCACAACTCCATGGAAACCATCTAATCAAAAGTTACCACCTACAATTGGGTGGGTCACATCTCCATGGGAACAATCCAGAAGCTCCTAGCTAGCAATATTGAATGAGGATTAAAGGGCATGGCTTTTCTGGGGTCTACCACAGATTCAAACTGGCAAAATCATCAAGAGGCAAATAAGGAATAATGATGATGATGGTTAATGCTTACTTAGCACTAACTCTGTATCAGCCTCCATTTTAAATGAAAGTCTACCTAATCCTCATCATTTTGCAGAGGAGGAAACTAAGGCACAGAAAGGTAAAGTTGTATAGTTAATCTATGACAGAGCTGGCATTCAAGCCCAGATAATTTGATATCATCTCTGGAGTTTGAAGTTAGGATGCCCTTTTAATGTTTATGTTAATTAAAATTAATATTGAAATCCAGGTGACTACTGTACATTCAAGCATACTGAACGTTACCCTCCAGGCAAATCTCCTATTCTCTGAACTCTAAAAATCTGAAAACTACTTTGATTTAAACTTCTTCCACAGTTAATTTCACCATAGACTTTTTGTGGCAGATGCCCCTCATGAATCATGCCCTTGTTAAATCTCTTCCCCTTGAGTATGGATGAGCGGAACCTATAACTTGCTTCTCACCAACAGACTATGGCAAAGGTGATGGGCTATAACTCCTGTGACTTGGTTATGTTATATAAGTCTCTGTCTTAGCAGATTGTAGGAAGAGACCCTCTTGCTGGCCTTGAAGACACAAACAACCATGCTATAAACTGCCTAAGAAGAGGACTACATGGCAGGAAGCTATGGATAACCTCTAGAACCTGTGCATGGTCTCTAGTTAACAGTTAGCAAAACACCATGAGCCTCAGTCATATAGTTGCAAGGAAATGAATTCTGCCAATAGCCTGAATCAGCTTGGAAGTAGACCCTTCCCCAGTCAAGCTTCCTGATGAGAACCCAGCCTAGCCAATGTTTTGGTTGTAGACTTATGAGACTGTGGTAGGTAGAATTCTAAGAATTAGTTTGCTAATGCTGCTGGAAAGTAATAAACCAGAAATGGAACAGTTTTTAAAAAAGGAATTTAATTAGTTGCAAGTTTACAATTCAAATATCATGAAAGTGTCCTAACAAATACACCAACTAGAGGTTACCTTCACTTAAGAAATGCTGATGCCATCTGGAATACCTCCATCATCTGGGAAAGCACATTGCTGGCTTCTTCTGGTCCCTTGCTCCTGGGCTACATTGCTTCCAGCCTGTTTCATGTGGGCCTTCACTTATCACCTCCAGAACACAACTCTGGGTTTTGGTTTGCTTAACGTATCATGAGAAGGCACAAAGTGACATCTACTGGGCTCTGCTCGTGACTAGGCATCTGCTCTCTCTGCTGGCACTCAAAGCATCTCCAAACATTTGAGTCTCTGTAGCTCTGAAGCAACCATTCTCCAAGCATCTGCACCTGCATTTCCAAACATCTGTGTCTGCATCTGCATCTGAGGGTTCTTCAAAATATTTCTCCTTTTAAAGGACTCTAGTAAACTAATTAAGACCAATCTTGAGTGGGTGGAGTCACATCTCCATCTTATCAAAAGGTCACACCCACAATTGGGCATGTCACATCTCTTGTGGAGATAATCTAATCAAAATACTATGCCATATATGGAAAATACTATACATAATCTATTGAAACACAGCACAGCCAAACCATCCCTTGGATATCTATGAGAACCCAGGTGTTCTAGTTTGCTAGCTGCCAGAACGCAATATACCAGAACTGGAATGGCTTTTAAAAGGGGAATTTAATAAGTTGCTAGTTTATAGTTCTAAGACCATGGAAATGTCCAAATGCAAGTCTATAGAAGTGTTCGAACTAAGGCATCCAGACAACGATACCTTGGTTCAAGAAGGCCGATGACCTTCAGGGTTTCTTTCTCCGCTGGAAAGGCATGTGCCGAACAGGGTGACATTTACTAGCTTCCTCACCAGGCCTCTTGCTTCATGGAGCGCCCTGGCAGCATTCTCCTTCTGCATCTCCAAAGGTTGCTGGCTGGTGAACTCTGGTTCTCTCATCATTCTGTCATGGTTCTGTGGCTCTCTCCCTGTTTTCAAAAGAGACTTTCTCCGAAATGTCTCCTCTTTTATAGGATTCCAGTAAACTAATCAAGACCCACATAGAATGGGTGGAGATCAAGTTTAATACCCACAATTGATCGAGTCACATCTCCGTGGAAATAACCTAATCAACTTTCCACCGTATAGTACTGAATAAGGATTAGAAGAAACTGTTGCTCCCACAAGATTGGTTAGGATTAAAACAGGGCTTTTCTAGGGTACATAAATCCTTCAAACCAGCACACCAGGGATCAGAACAAAGAGAATAAAAGTCAGTAAACTTTACCTGCATACCTTAGGTTGGTGCAAAAAAGAATTCAAGTTAATACCCTGGTTCTTAAAAGGTAGGATTTTAACATTTTATGTTTTAAATTATTCCACAATGTTGCTATTTCTCCAGTTTCCAAGTCTTTCATTTACTAAGGTCCCAGGATACTGAGATCATGGGAAAGGTTTCAACAAATTGTCTCATGCTTGAATCATAAAACTTGGCAGCTGTGAATTTGTCATGTATTTAAGATGATCTCTATGTTGAGAATTGAAATACTTAAATTCTGGGCCATGTATTTTAGATAATTTGAGTATCAGTTCCAAGGTTTGGGGATATGTTCCAATATGAGTGAGTATATGTTGTCTGGAACTTAGAAATTCTTCTAAATGTTAAAGCCTCAGTTTCTGCTTTAATAGAACTTATTCATCAAATTGGTAATATTTAAGATCTATTTATATGATCCCCAGAAACATTTTCACGTCACTAGTGAAAATAAATAGTTCTCACATACATCATTGTTGACCATTTTAGTTCCTTGGTTTTTAAAATTTATAAATGACCTTCACTGTTTCAGGAAATGAAGTATTGATTGCATTTATAAACCTTTATAAAATAGAGTAAAATTTTTGAAGCAGTGAGCTATTTTATGTTGGTAAAGAGCATATCATAATTAATTAAGAGCTTGATTTTTTAAAAACAGGCATGTTTGCTTTTGAACGGAGAAACAGTTCAATTCAATTAAACAACAATATTTTTTTCTTTTAAACATCAAGTAAATTTGGTATTCAAATCTCTAGTTCTGCTATTAGAAAAAATTATTCTGAAAGATAATATACTGCTTTAAGAAAGACAAGCATTCATTTTTTCAGGGATATGGCATTTTTTGCCTATGGAAATGTTATCTTCAGAGATTTTGAGTAGTACTTAGAAATTTACAGATTGATTTTATTTTATTTTTGTTTTTGTTTTATTGTGAAACATAACATGTATACAAAAGAGCAATAAATGTCCAAGTACATTTTAACAAATAATTATAGAACAGATTTTAAACTTTGGCATGGGTTACAGTTCTACGATTTTTTGTTTTTTCTTCTAGCTGCTCCAAGACACTAGAGGCCAACAGAAATATCAACATAGTGATTCAGCAGTCATACTCATTTGTTAAATCCTATCTTCTCTGTTATACTCCTCTTTCTCTTTAAATAACATATATACATAAAAGCATAAATTTCAAAGTACATCACAACAATTAGTTGTAGAACAGATTTCAGAGTTTGGTATGGGTTACAATTACACAATTTAGGTTTTTATTTCTAGCTGCTGCTCTAAAGTACTGGAGGCTAAAAGAAATGTCAGTATAATGATTCAGCACTTGTACTCATTTGTTAAACTCTACCTTCTCTGTATAACTCTACCATCACCTTTGATCTTTCTCCCACTTTTTAGGGGTATTTGGGCTATGCCCATTCTAACTTTTTCATGTTGGAAGGGGCTGTTGATAATATGGGATAGGGGGATGGAACTAGCTGGTGTTTTGAAAGGCCGGCCCCTCTGCATTTCAGGACTTCTTTAGTCCAGGGACTCATCTGGGGTTTGTAAGGCTTTGGAAAGTTACCCTAATGCATGGAGCCTTTGTAGAATCTTATATACTGCCCTAAGTGTTCTTTAGGATTGGCAGGAATGGTTTTGGTTGGGGGTTGGCAAGCTATGATAAGTAGCAATGTCTAACCAAAGCTTACATAAGAGTGACCTCCAGAGTTGCCTCTTAACTCTATTTGAACTCTCTCAACCGCAGATACCTTATTGTTACACTTCTTTCCCCCTTTTGGTCTGGATGGCATTGTTGATCCCACGGACAGACTGCATTTATAAAGTTTTATACTGGTACTCGCTAAAAAGGCAACTTCATAATTTGACAAAAGTGCTGAAATGTCCAAGATATCCATTCTCTTATTTGCACCTTCCTTTATTTTCTCACATCTCAGAACCCCAAACAAAATTCAGCATCTTTCTTAAAGCACTTCTTTCATGGATGACACCACCCCTCAAAAATGTGAGTTATCCTAGACCACCTCTCTTTCATGGCCTGTGTGCAGTCAGTCACCAAGCCCTGCTGCTTAAGGTTTCCAGATATTTATCAAATCCCTCATCTTCCCTTTATTTCCATTACTCTGGTTCTAGGGAAACCCTAATAGAATTTTTTTCCAAAACACTGCAACAGCCTCCTTCTAATGTCCCAGCTCCCAGCATCACAATGTTTATCCTGCCCCACGCTCCCAGCTATCATCTACTTTACTGGAGTGATCTTTCTAAAATACAGGTCTTATCTTTTTATTTCCTAAAATGGTTTCCCATTGCCTATAAAATAAAGTCAAAAGTCTTTAGCATGGCATATAAAGCCTTCATGATTTGGTTTTTACTAGTTCAGCTTCTTTCGTCACATTTCCTCCATGCATAGAACTTCGGTTCCTTTTCCACATGCTCTTCTCTCAGCCTACAATTCTCTCCTCTCCTTTGTCTGTTTTATAAACTTTTACTCTTGTTTCTGTTGGCCATTATCACCTATTTAGGCAACTCCATTTCATTCACTCATCCACGTACAAATAACTCTAAAGAAATAAAGCTGAATCGACATAACAGCCTGTCCTCAAGAATCCTGTATTCAGTGGAAGAGATATAATAGGTTGAAATATGTACATGCAACAAAAGATGTATCAGGTGGTGTTGTGGGGATTCAGAGGAGAGGAAAAAAATCAGTTTTTTCATTTATATTTTACCGATGTCTTTCTTAGCCAAAATTTAAAAAGAACATAGCTGATCCAAAGTAGTATTTCAGTTATTCCCCATTTTACATTTAAATTTGTTACTAACATAAACCATAGCTAAATGTAACAAAGGCATTGCTATAACATCACATATAATATAGTTTATTTATTTACATTTTTACTGGGTTTTTTTTGCTAGGCAATAACATTCAATAAACATTTGCTCCATTTATAAACATAACATTGAAATTTCTTCAAATTTGCTATTGTGCTTTATATTTTGTTCTGACTCTTTATGAAGTATTTTTCCTACCTGTACTTCTGCTATCTGTACAATAATTCACCACATTTATTTTATATTGTGGCTTACTTTTCAGTTTAAGTAATCACTGAAAGCAACAGCATTTGCTTTACTGTATTTTGTTATCTCCAATTACCATTAATTTGTTGTGCTGCTGCTTGTTATGTATCAGTATTCAGTGGCACCAAAACTTTTTTCAAAACTTTATTATTTACATATTTCAGACATAATAGCTCTGCATACCCAGAATGTATGACTTCCTGCTAGATTACTATACTCAGTATTTATATAAACTAAATAGCATATTTTTCTCCACAAAACCAATTTCAATACATGTTTGATAGCATGCATTCATCACTCCCCACCCCCACAAATTTCATTATAAAATGGAGATATATTTTCTATATCAGCAAATAAGAGTACTTCCAGTTAAGGGATTTGGGGAATGATCCTTGAAGGAAGAAACCTTCATAACTGGGTCCTGATGAGTGGTTTGGAATCAACACAGATAGGACTGAGAAAAATGAAAAAAATCTATAAGGCAATTTCAGGAAGGTTGGAAAATTCAGTGCATAACTGTGATCCTGCTGTAGCCGAGGGAGACTACAATCAATGTGTTAAAAGGATTTTAGAAAGTAACGAAAAGCTAGATTAGAGCCAGGTCACGGAGGCCTTTGAATGACAAGCTGTGGATACTAATATTCATTTTTGTAAGAAATTAGGAGTTACTGAAAGTTTTTTTATGAACAATAATAACACAATCAGGGCTGCCCTTCAGAGAAGATTAATGTGGCAGTAGTACTCTAAGTGGATTAGAGAAGGAAGAGCTGGAAGGCAAGGGGAACCTGTAGAAAGGCTAGCAGTGCAGATAATCCACCAAAGGGATGAGAGGCTGGTGCAGTGACACTGGAAGCCCAAGGTGGAGTGGAACAACAAAATGGGGGAGAGGCTGAATCAAGAGAATTAATCAGTTATTTGGATCTGGAGGGAAATGGAAAGTTAAACAGGCAAGGATTTGATGTCTTGTATGGAATGGCTGTGTGAAGGGTAATGGTGAAGGAGTGGAGAACGTAGGGAGAGGGGTCAGACATTTTACCCCGATTCCTGGGAAAATGGCAGTAGGAGAAAGGACACAATACCAATTCATTCATTCCAGAATGCACTGAAGTACTGAATTTGAAGTATCAAAAGATCATTCAGACAGAGCTTTCAGTAAGCAGTTCACAATTTAGGAAGGAGACAGGTTTGGAGATGCTGATTGGTAGTTGCACCTGACAAACTTCTTACTACGGAAAGTAATTAACTAAGGGCCCCAGGTACTAAACTTCGAAACCCACCTTAGGATTTGAGCTAAGGATGTGCATCCCCTGAGCTGCTCCCTGCTGATGACTAGATGCAATGAAAATACTAATCTGATCAGTTCCTGGAAAAAAGTAGTTTTGCTGAACCTTCCTTTGACTGTACTGAAATCTAGGAGGTTCCCACCCAATCTTCCCTTCTACACAATCTTCACTCCCTCCCTCCTTTACTTAGAATCAGACATGCATCATGTTCTGATCATGCATCACGTTCTGATCATGCATCTCTCTCTGCCTTCTGCGCTCCCTCCCCATTTCCTTTCACATCGCCATTTCATACGATATAAAATCCTTACCTGTTTAATGCTCTCTTGGCATCTGCTTCCCAGAGCACCTAGACTAACACAATTGCTATTTGAAAAGAGGTGATAAATATTCCACATCATTTGGTACCATTAGAATTATGTTTAAAATAATGACCTTAATACTTTTAAATCTTGAGTTGTTAAAACAATATTAACTTATTAAATTTAACTCATAAAATATAACATTGTGGTTAGTATGTTGTATCTTTCAGGGAGATGTTCTGCCTTTATAATAGAAAAGATAATTCTAAACAGAAAAGGTAGAATAATTATAAGAAATCCTAATGGTGGATATTTTAACTTCCAATAAATAGCCTCAATTTATGAAACACTGAGTAGGACTCAAAATTAAGCATGACTTTTGAGGCAATGGAAAACCCTAGATCACTAAAATATCTCTCATTTTCCAGCTACTCAGAAAGATGTGGACCTATTTCTGTGGTTCTTCACTACCCTTGTGCTAGTTCTTAAAATTTTGAGCAAAATTGCTGGTCTTTTAATGGTTAAAAAAAAAATTCTGGCAGTATATATTTTATAAATAAAATGGGTAAATATGTAAAAGACACTTTCTGGCTTAATACCCACTATAGCAATTTATAATAAGTTTAGGAAACACCAAAGGTCCTTTAGATTGTTGACAGCAAATAATCTAAAGTGTCTGTTTTGAAATTCTTTTGAATTTTCTGTTCAAAAGAAAATTCATGCTCTCCAAAACATCATGGCTTAGAATCAATAAAAACAAAATGGCTTAATCAATATGATAATTTGGCTGTCATACAAATCATTCAAACAATTATGAATTTCAGCTTTACTGACATGATTATCCTAAAGGCCATAGTAAATGGGATTTGTCACTTTGGTTCCTAGAGATATGGTAGGGTATCTTTGGAAGTTGGAATTGAAAGAAAATTTTGTATGAATAGCCTTTACTCAAAGGATCTGTGTTTCTTCACATTCTTAGAAATTGTTTACTCTCTCTTTTGCGTTAGACTTAGAATGTAGTGTGTTGTTCATTCTGCCTCTATCGGATATTGTTTGACTCAGGAGACTGCCAAAAAATGTTAGTGGGAACAGCTATTGATCTTTTGAAAAGTAGCCAATGAATTTGCAGTTTCCTTGGCCAGACAAGTCATGGGATCAGAGCCCAGGCCTGAGCTAAGCTTCAGGACAATAAGATTAGTTTTGACATCTAGAAAAAAAAGAATTGAACACATGGGAAAATGTCAGGCATAGGAAAATTAATATCTTATTTTTTTCACGAAGTGAATGAAAAGATAGGATTAGTGCTAGCTAGAAAGGTTGCAAAAATACATATTCACAATTACTATAAAGGGTTGAATGATTACATGGAATATTTGCCTCACATAAAAATGTTTTGAAAATAAGACCAAATATTTGAAAAATACACCAAATTAAGTTCACCAGCTGCAGAATTAGTAATAAAATACACTGATACTGAAATGCTTAAGAGAATCATTTCTAGAAATAATGTACCTCTCCATAATGCAGACTAGCTTGGAATATTGTGGATTAGCTCTTTATATCTCTTCATCCAGGATTTCCAGGTTCCCATCCTCTCCTGGTTTTTCTTACTCCTCTAGCTACTCAACCAGAAGTCTACCATGTCTTTAAAGAGCTTCTATTAGGTGATCTCCCACAGGCTCTTCCATTGCCTGCAGATCTTTATTCTTTGTTTAATTCCTTTATTGACTCTTGTTGATGATAATAATTCTCATGGCCTCAATTGCTATCTGTCTATAATCCTTTAATGCACACATCCATTCTTTGCCCCATGCCTTTAGTGCACACATCCATTCTCCATTCTTTGCCCCGATGCTGCTCTCTGCCATTCTGACTCCCACATTTTGGACCCCATCTCCAACTATCTTCCTTTGATAATTCTTAATTGTCTTTGAATTATCATATATTCCCAAGCTTAATTATATTCTCCTCCATATTACTACTATGCCATTATGTATATAATTTATATTTCAAATACTTTTGTAAATGTTCAAAAGGCAGGAGTTTTTACCTCTTTGTATCCTGCATGTGTAAAATCAACTTGATTTTATCTTTAGCCTAATTACATTTAACATTTTATATATATATATGCCATCTTTATTTTTTAAATTCTCACTTCTATCAAAAATAAAACAGGATCAACTCATACTGATGTCATTCAGTACCTAGGTACTCCTAGGTACCACTAACTTTGCTCATCCTGCTTCCAAGAGAGCTTCCTTTCTGTCAGCTTTGTTGACTCCTTCTCCTTATGCAGCCTTCAAATATCAGGGTTGCTTGGGGATTTTTCTAGGTTCTCTTATTTTCTCATGTCCTTCTCATTTTAGGTGACTTCTCTTCTCCATAGCTTCCATTGCCTTCTACATGAATGTGGGTTTTTAAAAATAGGACTGCAAATTCTTTCCACTCCTCCTTTCAACCTATAGCATATGGAAGAAATGATGGTATGTGACTTTCAAGACTATGCTATACTAGAGGATTGACTACCCTGACACCACTAGGCTGGAAAAGCTGTATATAGTCTTTCCAACTGAGAGTCTCAGCTGAGCCTGTCCTTCCGTCATCTAAGCTCAGGCGCCAGACCTGTGAGTGAAGAAACTTCAGCTTCAGCTGTTCCAACCTCCAGCCATTTGGTTACCCCAAGCCATTCAAACCATCAGATGAAGCACAGAAATCCTGAAGTAGAGAGGAACAATTTTTAATATGCCCTTTCCAAATTCCTACCTACAGAATTTGTGAGCAAAATAAAAGGATTGTTGTTTTATGCCAGATTTTTGAGGTGATGTTTTTATGCATACCTTGAACGATGACTTAAAAAGCTACATCTTCAGAGTATATCTCTCTTCTTAACTCAGGATCTGTGTTTTTCACTGTCTTCTGAACAACTTCACTTGGATATAATATTTCACAATCACCTCAAACATGTCCAGTCAGCATTCATTTAAGTTTGATAATGCTTCTGTTTCCCTGTACATTTTTCTTCTCCATCTCATGGTGTCAGAGGTTCTGTCTCCACAATTTATTATTATTACTTATGGCAAAACTCACATTTATATATCAGGTGACTTCTGCATTCTGGCATTTTTAGGAATCAAACTACCCATTAAAGACAGACTTTTACATAGTAATAGAACATACACATAAAATTAGTTTTGTATATTTTTAGATTATTTTTAGTAAATTTTAGGAAAAATATGACTTTTTTTCTCTATGAACACTGAAGATTTGTAGAACAGAATTTGGAAAATGAAGCATTTCATCAAAACAAAAGTTTCTAATGTGTTGCTTGACTTGGTTGAACAAGGAATATAAGATAAAATTATCAAACATATATGTCATTCTGGTACATACTGGATCTTCAATAATAGCTGCCATACCCCTAGATTTTTTTTCTTAGAATTTTGAGGTAGAAATGAAAGAATCTTTCAAATTTCAAAAATCTATATCTGGATCAAAACATGATTCTTAATGCTCACACAACCGAGATTACCAAATGTCTTGCAATGCTTGAAACTTGGACTGACAGATTAGGAATCTGATCAACTAGACAGGATATATTTAAATGTCCCAATTATTAAGTTTTTAATGCATTTAATGAATACCCTATAAATGTCAAACACCGAGCTACATCTTGTAGGTAAAGGGAGAGAAAAACAAATTGGTCTTTCCCTTCACTTCCCCTCTTTGCCCCAGCAGTTCCAAAAACTGGCCTAAGTTACATGGGTCAGTGTGTGAATGATTTTCATTTTAGACTTTTTCGTTCACCAAAGTATTGTAGTGGCCCAGAAAACATCAAAATATTAAGATTCCAATAATATCTCTGTCTAGGAAACACTTAATTCCTTGAAATCTACCTGTTATCACTGTCAAGAGACAAAAAGGAGATCTCTTTTCCCAAGACCTATTCTGACTTAACTTGCAGGTAACTATATCAGCTAACCATTGCCACGTAAAAGCCATGCCAAAACATAGTGGCTTCAAACAACCACCACCATTTATTTTTATCACAAATCTACAATTGGTGTAGGGCTCAGTTGGCTGGCTCCTCTGTACTCTAGGTGATGTCAGCTGGGGTGGTTAGCCAGGGGTCTGAAGTATCCACTTTCAAGATGGCACACTCATGTGTCAGGCAGGTTGGTGCTGGCCATCAGAGGGGAGCTCAGTCTTTACTGTGGCCGAGGACCTCAGTTTCTTTACACATGGGTCCCACCATGGGTTGCCTGGTTGATGTTCCAATAGTGAATATCCCACAAGAACAAGCAGATAAGCATGGCATTCGTATTAGCTTAATATTTGCTTGAGACAGTTACAAAGGCCTGCCCATATTCAAGGTGAGGGGACAAAGACTCCACCTTTTGGGTAGTGGTGAGTTTCTAGAAGAGCATGTGGACAGCAGTTATCATTGCAGTTATCTTTAAAAATTTACAATCTGGAATGGAATGATATATTAATGTTCTTTTGTTAAGTTTTTTAATTAATAAAAAGTTTAAAAAAAAAAAAATTTACAATCTGCTGTAGTAATTAGAGCACCAAGTCATTGCCTGTAGGTTAGTTCTGAATCATCCATATAATCCAAATGACAAACCCTAGGCCTCTCCAGTTCTAATCAGTGCAACTTTTTGTCCATCTCTCCCCACACATTTAAGGATAGTAGTAAAATATTTTCATACATTATAATATCAAATCTAATGCAAAAATGTATGTATTTTTAAATCCCAAAGTAATATGTAGGTTAAATGCTGATTGATAGCTAAGTCTGTGCAACTGTCAGTATCATCTTTTCCTCTTCAGCTTTTGAAAAGGGAAGAAAACACAAGCAAACAAACAAAACCTCACCAACATGGCTTGGAAGAATAAATCTTACATAAGTGAGATAGTCAAATAGACTATTTTATTTTGTTTATGCCCTTTCTGTTGAGAGGGTCAGTTTATAGAAGTGGCCACGAATTTCCCAAAATCAGAGCTGTGATTTTCAACTTATTTCTATGAGTACATAAATTTTAACACATTGGCAAGAATTATGGTTAGCTCCCAAGAAAGCTTAAACCAATGATCCTGAAGTGTAATACTCAACGTCTTATTTTCAAAATTTGATTTAGTCTTATCTTTAACTCAGCATCACTACCTAAAATACAGCAGAAAACGACTTTTGAGATAATCTGTTATAGGCAGAAAATAACAAATAAATCCACATGTGACACCCAAAATATTATTGGGTCATAAAAGAAAAAAAACAAAAGAAACAGATAAAAATATGTGCCAGGGTTATTTTGTTATTTCTTTCTAAATAGAAGTTACACAAACTATCATTTTATTTTCCAGAGAAAGCATTTGCCTAAGTCTAAAGCTCACTCATTCTAGTAAGTCACAATTCTATCCACAAGCATCATACCAAAGTCACAGATTCTCAGTTAATTCAACAAGGTTACAGACTTTCTCTTCTTAGCTTTATGGTCTGGGGAATGAATAATAATAATAAAAAAGATTGGCATCCCCTCTTTGTTTACATATATGCATCTTTCTTTATGCTATCAACTTCAGATGAGGTAAAGTAATGAAATTCTCAAAATAGCAAACCATGATACATGTGATACATTTTATTCTGAAAACTTATATGCATTCTTAAGTTTGGAGAGCTATAACATTTCCCTCAGAGATTTAAACTTTTCTACTGTGTGCATAATGCTTTGGGACTGATAGTATGAATTGGGAATTATGTGGTGAGAGTTGTTTAGGTGATATACAAAACCAAAAGATCAAGTTGTAAAGAGAAAAGCATTGCTAATCAACTGATGATCCTATTTACGCGCAATAACAGTGGTGTGGTATCTATATAAGAATGAATTCTAAATTAAATGAACTGGGTTCAGATCTCAGCTCTACCAATGGGGTTGGTAAAATTATATGAGAGAGTTCCCGTAAATCCCATTAGCAGATAGGCTGACACATAGAAAGGGCTTGTACTATGAGCCTTTATTATTTTTGCCAACCTCAAATGTCACCTCTTCTCTGAAGCCCATTTCCCAAATCTGCCCAAATCTTTTTAATGAGAACTAATTTCTGCCCTTTCTGTACTATAATAATACCTGGTTTATACATTTTGGTAACACTTCTACCGTGATCATGATTATATTTGTCTGTGTTCCTCATTGGATATTTGGTTCCAGAGGGCAGGAACCATTTCTTCTTCCTTTTTTGTAATTTTCTTTTATTACAACCTTTCCAATACCTAGTATCATGGTTTATAACAGTGAGCTTTAAGTAAATGCTTATTAAATTAAGATGACAGTTTCCTTCTCGACTTCAGGTCTCATTTTAAATGTCACTTTCTGTTAACTCAGTCTAAAGGAGCCTTCCCATCCAACCCACCCCCTGCCATAGTCACTCTGCTTTATCACCTTGTTTATTTCCTTTCCTGGGTCAATCACTTTAGGATATTATTTAATTAATGTACATACTTGTTTGGTGTTTGTCTCCCTCCATTAACACAAGCTCTGTGACAGGGGTCCCTGCCCATCGCGCTCACCACCGCATCCTGAGCCCAGGTCACATCTGGTACCGTCCTGGGAAAAGAGAATGTTGAAGCCTTATCAGGCTTCACAGAACAAGGGGTCTTTGGTTCTTTTGTTATTATTTTTTTTTCTGATTGAAGATTACAGGACTTGGACAGAAAATAAATCCTTCTATTATTCAGAAATCAATTATTTCAATGTTAAAGAAATTAGATGGGCTAAGAATTAAGATGAGTGCACAGGAATTATTTTTTAAATGAATCACTATGCCTCCTAGGGTCCAGGTATGAGGGTGGCAGCAGAAGTGATGTGTCCCAAGGCCCTTCTTTTATTTATTTTTCTAAAGTTTTTTATTTTAAAAATATAACATATACAAATCAAAGAAAGAAAAAGCAATAACTTTCAAAGCACACTTCAACAAATACTTGCAGGGTAGATGCCAGAGTTTGCATTGTGCTACCATTCTACCATCTCAGATTTTTCCTTCTAACTGCTTCAAAATACCAGAGGCTAGAAGGAAGATTAATATAGTGAATCAGCATTCACACTCATTTGTTAAACCCCATTTTCTCTGTTATACCTCCTCCTTCTACTCTGATCCCTCTCCCAATCTATAGGCAATGCCTGTTCTGACATTTTCATGTTGAAAAGGGGTGTCAACACTAAAGGGTAGGGAGATTTAATCCTGGAGAGGCCAGTCCCTCTGATATCAGGATTTATCTAACCTCGGAACCCTCTGGGAAATATAGGTTCTAGGAAAGCAAACTTAGTGCCTAAAACCTTTATAGAGTCTTAGTTTGAGACTTGGATGTTCTCAAGAGTCAACAGGAGTGATGTTGGTTGGGGGTTAGCAAATCATGACAATTAGCAATATCTGGCAGTAGTTTGCATAAGAGTAGCCTCCAGAATAGCCTTTTGACTCTATTTGGTCTCTTTTAGCCACTGATGCCTTATTTTATTCCACTTTTTCTCCCCCTTGGTCTGGAAGGCACTGTGGATCGCACAGTGCCAGGGCCAGACTTGTACCCAGAAGTCACACTCCATGTTGTCAGGGAGACATGCTCCACTTAAGTCATGTCCACACTGGGGGAAAGGTAATGACTTTCCTTGCGAAGCTGTGCTTACAGAGAGAGAAGCCACATCTGAGCAACAAAAAGAGGTTCTCAGAACTCTTAGGTCTCCTTATGGGTAGTCTCACTTTCTCCCCTACAGAAATAAATTTCATAAGGGCAAGCCCTCAAAATCAAGGGCTTGGCCTATTTTCTTGGAAGTCCCCAATGATGAGAGGGTACCCAGGTTTCCCTGATGGGAAAGTTTAATATATATATATATATATTATATATATATATATAATATATATATTTCCCACCCCCTCTTTGGCTCTCAAGGGAGTAAGAAAATTAATACATTTAAATTATCAGCCCACCATAGTCTGAGATGCATCCTGGTATAACATTAACCTATGCATAATTACAAGGCCTCATTCCCATTCTGGACTCCAGGAGTTTGGGTTGTTTACATGAGCTATCCAGGCAGGTTGATTTAGATTATGTGTTACTGAAAAAATTTAGATTCTAGACATAATAAACCTTTCTGCCTTTGGTCTCATACAGTAGGTGAAGGTCTAGAGTATATACACTATCATCTTTTACCCTGCACTCTGATTTACCTTAGACTCAGCCAGCACTGAAGCCTGATCTCTTTTTCAGTTTCTCTGACTATTATTGTATATAACTATAGTAACATTCAGGGCTGCAGCCATTTCTGGGTCTGAGGTGTCGCAGAGTGATTCAAAGTTCCATGAAAATACCAGCTGATACACATACAGCTCAGTGTCTCAGATCCTAGAAATACATTTACAATTTCAGACTAAGTGTGGCTGCTCTAAGGGCTTATAATCTGGGCTCCAATTTTCTTATAAGTATTTTCTGAAAGAGACCTTAGCATATTTGTTCTTTTGTTTCTGACTTATTTTGCACAACACAGTGTCCCCAAGGTTTATCCAGTTCACTGCCTGGCTCTCAGTGTCCTTCCTTTCTGTAGCCACACCATATTCCATCATATAAATGTCATCGCAGTTTGCCGTTCTGTTTCTCAGTCATTGCACACTTTGGCTCCCTCAATCTATTGGGCATTATGGATAATGTCCAAAACAAACAAACCTGTCTTACAGTGTCCTCGCTTGTTGTACATTCAGCAGCACTCTCAATTTTAGACAATTTTCACTGGTCTGTAACGACAAAGAACTGACAAACACAGCATCACCAACTATCAAATCAAAACTACCCCTAATCAAAAAAATAAATAAATAAATAAAAATAAAAACAACAAGAATGACAAAAAACCTACCCCTAATCACTTGTCCCTCCCTACCAATTAGTTGTCCCTGGCAGTGCGATGGCACTGTTGATGTCTCCTGTTAACTACTGGCCATGGCATGCATTTTTAGTTTTCCCCTATACCCCTCTACAATCGACTCTTTGTCCGCCATTGAACCTTTGAAATAGTTCGTGGGAGAACTTATTTATAATTGTAGATTTAACCAAGGCCCTTCTTTTAAAAAGCTGGTAAAGTTGGTGATGATTTGTGAACATTTAGAAACCCGATATTCAGGAACAACTGTGAATGTCAGTCCCTGCCTTACTTGCTTTACCTTTGCCATCCCCAGCTACCCACGTCCTTGGGTATCAGCTTATTTGCTGGTTAACTAAACATATTTTTACTTGGACCAATAGCCTTGACTTCTTCCTCTCACTCCCTACTTCTAATCCATCTTTGCTGACAAAAAAAAAAAAAAAAAAAAAAAAAAAAAAAAAAGCCTTTCTTTCTTGTTAGAAAGGCTAACAAAAAAAATGGTTTGTCAGTCTTTTCTTCAGAATATATGTAGAATCTGACCATGTCGTCACCTCAACTTTCACTACCCTAGCATAGCACAAGCTACCATCATCTCTTCTGCAGATTATTGCAATATCATCCTAATTTGTATCCCTGTGTCAACCTTCAACCCAGCCCCACCCATTCTGTCTATTGTCAGCTCAGCCTCCAGAGTGAACCTCTTCAAACTTCTCAGATCATTACACTTTTTCATTCAACACTCACCCCATCTCGTCTCACTCCAAATAATAGCCAAAGTCCTTATAATGGTCACAGAGACCTACATCTCTCAGTTCCCTCCTACCGATTTCCACCTTGAACACTGCACTCCAGCCTTGGTGGCCTCCTTGCTCTACCCTTCCCCTGAAATGTTCTTCATGCTAGCAACCCCATGGCTTACTCCTTTAGCTTCTTTAGGAATTTGCCCAATGTGACTCAATGACACTCCCTGTGCCCCATTAGTTTTCTCCATATCACTCTTCACCATGGCCATACCATATATATTATTTAATTTATTTATCTGCTGTCTGACCCCACTAAAATGTGAGCTCTGCAAAGGCTGAAAGGTTTGTGTTTTGCTCACTGCTCTATCCCTGATCTCTAGAACAGTGCGTAGAACACAGGAGCCTGAACAAATAGTTTTTGAATGCGTTGTAATTGTATTTATCTGAGTCCTTCACTAGACTCTGAGTAAACGCTGTGTCTTACTCATCTCTCTTAGTGCCCCACAAATGTTCTGTGAATGAATGAATATAAAATGTTTTTGAAAAAGAAATTCGTAGTTCCATTTGTTATTTTAAAAATTCATGTTATAGTCACACCAAATAGTGATTAATGGGCACAGATGGTGTTGTTTTTAGCTTGTTGGTTTGCATAGATGAGGAAAATAGAAAAGCTAACAATATTCATTTTGAATATTGACTTATAATCCTCTTATTTTTTAAATTAATTTTGCATTCTGAAATATACTAAAAGACTGAAGCACATACTTTTTATTCTTTAGACACTGAACCAGCATTTCCTAGGCTGATACAAAACTCAAGCTCCCTTTTTCTCTTTAATTTATCCTCTTTTCTCTGTTTCTATATGCAGAGGATCAAGAGAAACATTCATCCTCATAGGACGGCGTCGCATGCAGAAGTGATGGAGAGTGCACTCTAAGAGGATTAAGCACACAAAGAAGATAATTAACTTGCTGAGATCCTGCAGAAAATTGTGGAATAGCAAGACTAGCATTGGAAGTTTCTATTATCCTTATAAAGATCGATTCAGTCAAATAGCTCATGTCCATGTCTCGGAGTTCATTTGTAGCACCTCAGTGTTAACATAAATTAAGAAAAATATTTAAGCTTAAATATAACACAACGGAAATAAAAGTTAATATCTATAAAAGTGGTTTGTTTTTAAATATAGGTTGACATCCAGCTTTAGAACAAAGCATGCCGTGTTTTTTGGTGGTGGTTGTTACTAGCTCTAAAATCATTCACAATAGCAAGAGAACAAATAACAAAATTTCACTAGAGAAAATGACGTGCATTCAGAGATGCCAGGCTTACTTTTCTAAACACAAACTCTTATAAATTAATTTTATAGCCACTTATATGATACTTTTCCTGGGTGGGAAAATTTTGCATGATTTTAGTTTTTCTTCTTTGAACTTTCCAAAAATTTTACAAAGAACATGTATTTTGTAATCAGGAAAAAAATTATGAAAACTATGTGCTGATATATCTTCTCTAATGTGCAATGATTACTCTTGAATGTAATGTTCAGCAGTTAAATTGAGACATTAGAAATGCACCTCACGTGTTTGTAAGCAAAAGGCCCAGTTGATCAGGCAGAAAAACAGCTCTGAATCAACCAAATTTGATTCAATCCCTGAGAACTAGTTGTGTAAATCATAAATATAATTCCAGGTGGTTAAGTCATCAACCAACAAAAGTTAAACAGAGAGAGGACTTATTTTGGACAATAAATCAGACTTTGGAAAGAAAGGAAGAGAGAAGGAAAGAACAACTCCAGAGAAGATTTACAATTGCTGTGATGCCTGTTATATCTTATTATGTAAATCTTTTTATGTAAACAGTGTAGTATCTTTTTATGTAAACAATGATGAAAAATGGCACTCTTTTTAAAATTTTGCTTAAGCATATATGATACGCTAAATCTTGCAAATGTTCATTAATATTCTTGAAGACATTATTTTAGGCAAGATTTGTACCATCAGAACATTTCCTACAGAAATATTCCCTCTCCTACCACTCTCCCATTTGGGAAAGGTTGGTTCAATTTTGCTTCCCAGAAATGCCAAATCTTAAGTCTCTGCCTCTGTGGAGCTGGTATAGAGAGAAGGAGGATGACACTGCCCTTAGCCAGAAAGATTAATTAATTCCATCTGCAAGCCCAACACATGGGCAGAAAAGAAAAAAGAAAATAAGATTTAATAAGAAAAGGTGTGCTCAGGCAGCATTGTAAAAGATC
The DNA here is from genome assembly GCA_004026745.1 of Myrmecophaga tridactyla. Classification (NCBI taxonomy): domain Eukaryota; kingdom Metazoa; phylum Chordata; class Mammalia; order Pilosa; family Myrmecophagidae; genus Myrmecophaga; species Myrmecophaga tridactyla. The sequence goes on along the minus strand of PVIY010011929.1, from coordinate 15,653 downwards.
TAAATCAAGAGTAAAAACCAGAAGAAATTTAAGGGTGAAAGGAATCACTGTCATCTTTTCAGTGGTGGGGTGGCGCTAATTAGAATGGGTACCAGTAAGTGTAAGGTATTTATGGGAAAATTGGCTTACATTTCAGACAATTAAAACACAATTTTCTTGCTGAATTTTTAAATATCTTCTATATATAAACCATTGTTAGCTGCCAGAATGTAATATACCAGAAACGGAATGGCTTTTAAAAAGGGGGATTTAATGAGTTGCTAGTTTACAGTTCTAAGGCTGAGAAAATGTCCCAATTAAAGCAAGTCTATAGAAATGTCCAATCAAAGGCATCCAGGGAAAGATACCTTGGTTCAAGAAGGCTGATGAAGTTCAGGGTTTCTCTCTTGGCTGGAAGGGCACATGGCGCACACGGCATCATCTGCTAGCTTTCTCTCCTGGCTTCCAGTTTCCTGAAGCTCCCCGGGAGACATTTTCCTTCTTCATCCCCAAAGGTCGCTGGCTGGTGGACTCTGCTTCTCGTGGCTATATCGTTCTGCTCTGCTCTCTCTGAATCTCCTTCATTCTCCAAAATGTTTCCTCTTTTATAGGACTCCAGTAAACCAATCAAGACCTACCCAGATGGGTGGAGACACATCTCCCCTAATCCACTTTAACAACCACTCTTGATTGGGATACATCTCCAGGGAGATGATCTAATTACAGATTCAAACATACAGTATTGAATAGGGATTATTCTGCCTTTATGAAATGGGATTTTGATTAAAACACGGCTTTTCTAGGGTCCATACATCCTTTCAAACAAGCACAACCATATATTATCATTTGTTAGCTACAAAATAAAAACATTTATGAAATCATGCACAGTCCCCAAAAGGCCCTTCACCAAGGTATAAATGGGACAATACACGTAAAGAGGTTGCCATCTAGTGGCTAAAGGAAAAAAAACATTTTTGCTTGTGAAGGTCTCTGTTGAGCAAATGTGACTATTCCTCATTATACTGTTTTATTGATCAAACTCTTCTAGACTAATTTAGGAATCAAGTAGATTAGGATATAGAGATATCCCTGGTATATTTTTAACACATAAATTATTTTCCCCATGTATTTTATTAAGTTTTTTTTCTGTTAAAATAATATATGCCATTGTAGAAAACTTCTGAAAGCATAGAGAAGAAAATAAAATCTATAATCTTACCACCTAGAGACAACCAAAATCTACATTTTAATGAATTTTCTCTGAGTTTTTTTCTACACACTTGCAGTTTTTCACATAACTGAATCACAAGAAGTGGTCACTTTCAATTTGAATAGTACTTTTAAAAATTAAGGCTGCAATATGTGTTTTTAACTATGAGACTGAAATTTGCTTTCGTTTGAATGAGGTACATTTTCTGGGAGAGACAATAAAGTCTGCATATGTGTGGATAAATGAGAGTGTCTTAAGCTCAGGAAATGTCAAGGAGCTCAATACAGTTGGAAAATGAAGTCAAGTTCACAGTCCAGGGAGAGCATCGGGGAGATGAATTAACAGGAGTTGGAGAGGTATACGGAAACCAGATCAAGAAGAACCATGTCAGTTAGATATATTGCATGTCTCTTAATATGAATAACCACTGAAGAATTTTTGGGTAACAGACGACATAATTGAATTTGCACACTACAAAAAAGAAAATCTTCTGTTTTTTTCCTAAGCATATTCATGTTAGTAAAATCACCACATTAGTATGAAATTGCTGTGCATGGATTATTCAGGAAAAATGATGCCAGCCCCAAAATGCACCCTTTGTGAGAATGTAATATTTCCTCTCAGAAAAGTGTGTGCGTGTCGGGGGTGGGGGAAGGGATCTCATTTTATCGTGATCCACAAAACCATGGCAGCTAATCTTTTCATCCAAATCACTAAGGTAGAAGCAATACCAAAAGTATCTACATTAGGTCTCTCTTCACCTGGGCATATAACTTGACATTTCCCACCCTCAAGCTTCTGATTTCACATAAAAATCACAAACTAATATTCATTCTTCTAGCTAAATTGTAAAGCATATAATCAAAACAATGCCCAATAAAGTAGGTAGGAGAATGAAAAAGAATGCACTTACAATTTTCTCATACAAGTAACATTAAATTAATAGAATGCTCACCATTTAAAGGTTAGTGATATGAGATCTCCAAATAGAAGAAGTTTTGTTTTTGTTTTTGTTTTTTGGCACTGGTAGGCACCTGAAATCGAACCCGGGTCTCCGGCATGGCAGGCAAGAACTCTGCCACTAAGCCGCCATTACCAATCCCAAAAAAGATATTTTGAAATAAATGAAAAGAAACATAAATGCTCAAGATAAAGAATTACTAAAAAACACAGATGAAATTTCTCTACTTTCTGAAAAATTAAAGAGAATATAAACTTTCTGTAATAAAAGACTGAAAAAGTAACCATGTGAAAACAATTGGAGAGTCAAAGGCAGCTGGCAAAGTTAAAGAAACTGAAGTAAAAATAAATCATTGTAGATATGAAAACTACATGTGAAGTTGTATGATAGAGAATTGACTCAAAACAGAGTCAACAACATGGCGAAAGCATATAGAATGCAGTGGAAATGATGTAACTTAAAGGGAAGAAAGCAAATGAAAACAGACAACTGTGTGTGAAGTCTCTTTTCACCCTACTCAGGTTTAATTGCCTCATCTTCCAGGATACATGGATGCCTGGTTGGACTCTATCCTCCAGTCTCCCTTGGGCTATGTGTGGCCATGAGTCTAAGTTCTCACCAGTGGAAATGGCCATTAAGCATTTGCTGAGGGAAGACTTTCAGATTTGCCCTGCAGTCAGTCTTTCCTATCCAATGTTCTTTCCTTACCCTCTCTCCTTTCAGTCGTTAGACTACCTCTCCCTGCCTACTCCCTTTTCCCTTTATCATTCCCAGGCATTTCCTCCAATGTAGCCATTGCATGTCTAATCCTTTCTTGTTGCTTCTCAGAGAAATCAAATTGATACCTCCAGTGAATTTTTAATTCAGTTACTGTAGTTTTTAGTTTTACAATGCCCATTTGGTTTATCTTTATGATTTATATTGTTCTGATGAGCTTTCCTCTTTGTTCTTTCACTATGAGCATATTTTCCTTTATGTTCTTGAGTATAGTTATAATAGCTATTTTAAATATTCTTGTCTGCTAGTTCCAATATCTGGGTCTTCTCTGTGTAGTTCTATACTGATTGCCTTTTCTCTTGAATATGCTTCATACTTTTCTCTTGCTTCATATGCTTAATAATTTTGGATTTTATCCTGGACATTGTGAATCATATGTTTTGAACTCTGGATTCTGTTATGATCTTATTTAAAGTGTTTATTTTATTGCATTGCTAAATATCAAAAACTACAAACTCTGATGTTTCATAGTGGGAAGCAGCAGAAATCCCTTATAAAGTCTTTTAGACTCAGCTGAGCTGTTTGGAGTCTACACAAGCATGTATAGGTCAGCGTCATCTGGAAGTTTGGGCAGATTTTATACACAGTATTTGGAGTGCCCCTCTCTGAGAATCTGTTTTCCAGAATTTTTCACTTCACTACATAGTTGCCACAGTTGTCTTGAGCTCTTTTCGCTGGTACTTTAAGCCAGTAAAAGTGCAAGTTTCCATCGAAGTTTTAACCCCATTGTTTTGTAATGAGCTAAGGCCTGCCCTCAGGCTAAAAGCCAGAAAAATGGGACAATCACTCCTTGTCTTTTTCCTTCTTCCAAGTGTCCATTCTCTGTGTGCCTACCTGCTTTTGATTGCTTTCCAGTGCTCTCAGGCATTGGTTTTTCATATTCTGACCTGAGTTTATAGTTGCCTGCAGGAAGTAGGTCTGTTAGGAATAATTTCTTCCATTATTGGAAGAAATGTGGTTTTAAAATTGATTAAATGATACAAAGTTAATCTGAAAGAATAAATTTTCAAAAGTACCCAGAACTGTTTACAGTTAGAAACATATATTACATTGCTAAAAATTACTAAAATATTCTAATATATTAATACAATATATGATGACTTTGGAGTAAATGGACAGATCAAAGAAAGAATGCAGAGAATCTATAAAGAAATTCATCTAGAAATTAAGTAAATGTTAATATGTGGAATTTCAAATCAGTGGGGATAAGCAGGTTTTATAGTATACTGTAATTTTATAACAACCGGCTAGAAATTTGAAAAAAAAAAATTAAGCTGAATCATTCACCTCACCTATTATAAATTCTAGATGTGGCAAAGATTTTGATGTTAAAATAAACCACAAAGGTGCCAGAACAAAGGATGGATGCTTATTTTTATAATTTAAGAGTATGAAACATCTTTCTAACCATGACAAAAAACCTAGAAACCCTAAAGAAAAAGATTGATAAATTGGACAACATAGGAAGTAAAACTTCTGCATAACTAAAAAATACTAAAGCTAATCAAAGGAGAATCTGGGAGAATTCCTGCAGTACCTGTGACACAATGAGAAGAGAGTTTCCTGAATGTGCAGACTTTTCTTTCTAGTTCAGCCCTACTCATAATCGTGTGAATCTTGTACTATACATCATCTGTACCTACATATTTGGCAGCCATCGCAAATTCACCATGTCCCAAATTGAATGTTTTTTTCCAAAACTGCTCTTCTTTCGATGTTCCTTATCTTATTAAACAGTAACACTATTAGTCAGCTGTTTTGACCAGGTCCAAGCATCAGTTAGCAATTTACTTTCCCTCCATCTCTCCACCCTCATTAATAATGCTATCCATTCTACCTCCTAACCACATCTGAATAACCCAGTGGGTTAATCACCACCATCACCAATTCATACCAAGCCTTCAACAGTTTGAAAATTTTATTGATCTTTCTAAAGAACCAATTTATGGAATGCAGTCCCCTAAGGCAGTCCTGAGGGGAAAGTTTATAGCCCTAAACCCTTACATTAAAAAAGAAGAGTTTAAATCAAAGACCTAACTGCACACCTGGAGGAACTAAACAAACAAATGGCAAAGTAATCCCAAAGCAAGCAGGAGGAAAGAAATCACAAAAATTACAGTAGAAATAAATGACATTGAGAATTAAAAAAAAAGAGAATTAGCAAAACCGAAAGTTGGTTCTTTGAAAAGATCAATAAAATTTTCAAACTGTTTGCTAGACTGACAAAGAAAAAAAAGAATATGCAAACAAATAAAATCAGAAATGAGAGGGAGGACATTACTACTGACTCCACAGAAATAAAAAGGATCATAAAAGATTAAATGAACAACAGTATCCCAACAAATTAGACAACGTAGATGATGTGGACAAATTACTAGAAATATGCTAACAACTTACATTGACTCTAGGAAAAGTAGACCTCAACCAGAACCAGTTACAAGCAAACAGATTGAATCAGTCATCCAAAACCTTCCAACAAAGGAAAACCCAGGATGAAATGGCTTCACAGGTGAATTCTACCAATCACACCAAGAAGAATTTATATCAATCCTACTCAAACACCACCAAAAAATTGAAGAGAAGAGAACACTATGTAAATTATTCTATGAGGTCAACATCTTCCGAATAACAAAGCCATATAAAGATATGATGAAAAGGAAAATTAAAGACAAATTTCTCTTAGAATATAGATGTAAAAATCCTCAACAAAATACTCGCAAATCAAATCCAACAGCACATCAAAAGAATTATACACTATGATCAAGTGGATTTTATCTCAGGTATGCAAGGGTGGCGCAACACATACACAAAAAACAATTAATGTAACGCAACATTAAGAAATCAAAGGGAAAAAAAACATATGATCATCTTGATTGACAAAGAAAAGACATTTGACAAAATCCAGTATCTTTTGATAAAAACACTTAGAAAGATAGGAATAGAAAGAAATTTCCTCAGCATAATGAAAGGGCTTATATGAAAAACCCACAGCTTACATCATATGCAATGGTGAAAGATTAAAAGCTTTCCCTCTAAGATCTGGACAAGATAGGGATGCCCACTGTCACCTCTGTTATCCAATGTGGGGAAGATGTGGTTAAACCATTTGTAAACTTGTTCTGTGTTCGCACATCCTCAGGCAGTGGAAAACCACTGTGCTTGTCTACTTGTTTGTCTGTTTCTAGACTTGATGCTGAAAACAGCATGAGACCTGAAAACAGCTCAAGATGTTTGTCTGCTTTGCTTATCTGTATCATTTGCATATTTGACTGTTTTGCTTATCTGTGCCATTTGCATGTCCATCTGCTTTGCATATCTGTGGCGTTTGGTTATCTGGAACATCTCCCCCTAAGTATGGTTCTTAAAATTAAAGATACTTCTTCAAAGAAATCGGGACTCTCCCTGGTGATCAAAGGATAGCTTAAATCCAAATGGCCCCTTTACCTCATACATAGCGAACAAAAAATAAACTCGGGACTCTGGCTGGAGACAGAGCCTTCCTTGCTTTCTGAGTCTCTGTCAAAAGTTTTTTCTTCCTGTGCTGATTATTGGCAGGACAAAGAATAACTGCCACAAATGGTGCCCCATATGAGGAAACACATGGAGTAAAATTTCAGCTACGGACACGACATCAAGCGTTGAAGATCAGCACATGTAGTAGAGGAGAAGCACAGCTGCAGCAGCGAAACTGAAACCCTCACCCCAAGGTAAGGAACAGCGCTGCTCACGGGGGATAGCTGCCCACAAACTTAGCGCAAGGAATTTCCTTTTCACATTCCCTTCCTAGCAAGATGGGGACAGGGCTTTCCAAGGAACAAACTATGCATATTAAAACACTTCAAAAGTTGTTAAAAGCAGCAGAATGTTCAGTAAAGAAGGGTCTCAGCTTCTATCATTGTTACAAATAGTTCAAATTCACTGTCCCTGGTTCCCTAATAGGGGAACCTTAGATTTGGAGCTCTGGCAACAAGTAGGTAGAGTTTTAAAAGAAAAACATGAGCAGGGCGAGAAAATCACAACATTGGTTCTTGTGACATGGTGACTTGTAAACACTGCTTTATGTCCTCTACACGCTCTTTCCCATCCCATGGCTCCCTCTGAGGAGCCAGAGTCAAAGCCACCCCCTGTTCCACCTCCTATTGAGGAAAATTCAACCTCCTCCCCCACCTCCCCTGGCTTTCCTAGAAAATCTAGAACAGCCACGACAAGCCATGGAAAAATGTCTCAAGGAAGTCATGGCTTTAGGGGATAATCAAGCTTTCCCTATAATTATTCAACATGGGCAACCTCAGCATGAATCCCTTCCTTATATGGTATTTAAAAAACTAAACCGGCATGTTACTAAGAATGAGCTCCAAAGCTCCTTTACAAAAGGAATTGTAGAATCTATTGCTTACAATTATCAGATGTGCCCATGGAATTAGAAAAGTCTTGTTAAAACAATTGTAACTCCTGCTTAATATAATATTTAGCAATTAGAATTTCAAAAAAGCTGTACCAAAACAAGCTGTACCAAACAAGCCATTGGTCTGTAAAATCTTAACAGACAAATTCCCATTGGAGCAAATATGCCCCTGGATACTCCATTGCATGACCTTGGTAAAAAATTGTTGGAATGTGCACTCCAGCTTGGAGGACTGGCTATTGTCCCAGAAGGAGACATACTTTCATATAAAGTTATCTAGGTCCCAGGAAGCTCCTCTCGGTCCCTAGCCAGTGCCCAGAGGACCACCTGGGCCGGGTCATGTAAGCTCATCGAAATTTGGCCACTATTGTGTACACATTTATGTGATGGTAATTTTAAAATTCAAACTTTCCCTGGGCTAAATAAATATATAACATTGTCTCTTCTAATTTGCTTTCACCTTGTCAGTCCATTTGTGCTGTGTTTACAATTTGTTTTCTGAAAAAAAACAAAACACAAATTTTATTTTCTCTTATAACTGACCAGCCATTATGTAAATTGGACATCAGTGAAAAATAGCCTAAGAATAAAACTTCAAATTTCAGCAGCATCAGGCAGGCCATGGTGGCTCAGCAGGCAGAATTCTAGCTTGCAATGCCAGAGACTCAGGTTTGATTCCTGGTGCCCCGTCCATGCAAAAAATAAAAAAATAAAAATAAATAAAATAGACTAAAATTCAATAGCATCTTATCATTAGATTCATTTTGTTAAAAAAAATCACAAATGAAATAATGTGCTTTATATTCAAACTTTTAAAAAATTATTATAGTGATCATAAAACTTTGAAAAAGTGCAATTTTTTTAGAAAAATACCTGTATGTGCCATCAATTCCTGTTAAAAAATTGTATATTAATGTGCACTGACTAAAGCATTTTAATAATGTTAACTATTTAAAATTATTCTGACAAGTTAATTTTGATGGTGATTGTACATGGTGAAATGTTTGTTTGAAGACAGTTTCCAAAATCATTTTGGTAACTTAAGTATGGAGGATAAAAAGGATGTGTTTTTATTAAAAGGAAAAAGAGTAGTTTCGTCCTAAGATAAAATGAGCGGCTATTACAGATTGAGTAAAATATAGGGCAAAGCATGACTAGATAATAGTAAGTTGCTGAAGGTTTGTGGAAAAGGAAATTATGGTCCCAGTTAAAAAAGATTTAATGTACCTATCTATAAATTTTTTTAAAACTTTAGCATCAAATAATATACTGATGCAAGACTAGAATTTGGTTTTCTGCTGTTAAAATAACAGTGCTTTCTTGGACAGTTAGTCTATTTTAATGAAAAGTTATAAGAGTCTTTTCTAAATAATCAGTGTAGAAAGCAGAAAAATCTGTGTTTTATCAAAACAACTTCTTGTACTTTATGTTAACTCTATCATGTCCTTGACTGTGTGAGAACAATGAGTCATCTCACTATTCAAAAAGGCTAAATTTTTTTCTCAGCTTTAGTTAAATAAAAAACAAACATTGTTTCAAACCTGACAACTTTTAACATTTTGCTTTCTCAAAGTCAAACTCTACAAGGTATCTTTTTACTCCAAACAGTTGCACAAAATTTGTTCTTTAACTTTGTTAAAATAAAGTGCTAAAAATAAAGCTCATTTAATATATTTTAGGTTGCATAAAAAATGTTTAATGAATGCTATAAAAATTTTAATATTTCCTAACCCTCTATCATAACTGATCTGCTTATAAAAATTTGTTTAACCAAAACTTCTCAATTCTACTTACAGAAATAAAATAACAAAACAAAAAGATAACAATCAATTGGCAGAACTAAAAACAATGCATGGAACGTGATTATAAACAAAAGGAGGTGAATGTCATTTATTTACTGATTCATGGGCTGTGGCCAATGGATTAAGTATTTGGATGCCTATCTGGAAATAGAATAATTTAAAAATATATAAAAAGAAATTACAGGGAAGAACATTATGGAAAAAATATATATGGGAAATCGTTCTATGTACTAATATATCTACTTTTTATATAAATGCCCACTCAACCCTAAATTCACCTAAACATGAGTATAATACTACTACAGATGCCTTGACAGAAATTGCTATGAATACCATTACCACCATTTGGCTGTTTTTGAGATATACCTGTCTTTAAAGACACCTTTTCTGGCTTTGTTCATACTACCCCATTAATTGGGGAAAGTACCAAACATATGAAAACCCATTCCCTGGAGGCCATCAGTCATACGGATAAACCTAAATCTGTGAAAACTAACAGTAACCCTGAGTATACTTCCACTTCCTTTAAATTATTTCTATAACAATGGGGTGTAAAACATATTACAGAAATCCCACATAACCCTACTGAACAAACTGTTATTAAAAGGAGACATCATGCTCTCAAAACCCTTATTAATTAAACAAAAAAGGGGTAGTATGGGTGGCTCCCCTAGAAATACAGTATCTTTAACATTATATACTTAAAAATTTTTTAAACTGTGATAAAGATGGACTCACAAGCAGCTGAAAAACATTTTTCCTCTCTAAACAAGCACAACTTAAAACAAAAGTCCTTTATAAAAGTTTGCAAGGTGATAGATCCTAGTTAAGACCCCAAGAGTTGCTAACTTGAGGGTGAGGGTATGCTTGTGTAATTACTCCCACAGGTCCCCAGTGGCTGCCTGTAAAGAACATGAAACCCTATCATGAGTTGGAGAAGTCAACCCTTCAGCCCGATTCCTCAGACAGAGAAAATATCACTGGAGAAGCCAAAGAACCATCAAACACGCCCCTGTTGTAATATGCTCAATGCACAGGGAGTCACTTGGGAAAATCTGAAACAATTAAATCAAAAGGCTAATGAGGTATTTCTCTGTACTGGAGTTTCCTCCATGCGAGGAAATAAATGTTTAGCTTACTGGCAGTGGTTGCTTCTAATTCGGTAAAAGTATTGGGTATTTTCTTCATTCTCATCTTAATTAAAAATTTCCCACTGAGACTAGCAGAGCAACGTGTCTATTGGACTTACTTCCAGGACCCACCCATTTTCAATCTCATAATCTTGTGGGATCCTGACCCCCCTTTATTTACTAACAACACTAATTAGGCAGGGGACAATTAGATCCCTACTGCTAGCCCTCTATACTAGGTAAAATTTAAAATGTGATTGGGAACATGATAACATATGTCACCCCATTGCCCTGGAATGAATCACTGCATTCTTGGGAATTAATAAAATCCCACCTTCAAGGAGCTTTCTCCTCTCATCTTCAAGGAGAAGTGCTAATGTTGCAATCTTGTCTAGAAAAACATTTAACCAAAATTCAGATACTTACTCAATAAAAAGTCTTTGACACCTTAAATGATAACCTTGATTGTCTTAATCCATCTAATTGGTTCCATGGATTAAATATTTGAGTCCGGTATCCTTATAGTTTTTCTATTTCATTCAGCCCTCAGAATGATTTGTTCTATGATTTCTTGTCTCTGCCAGACTGAACAACAACTAGTAGCCATAGTTGCAGTTTCACCCTTGCAGTCATTGCCACCATCAACATCAATAGCAATAATAAATAAAAAGAGAGGAGATGTTGGGAGGATATGGTTAAAGCATTTGTAACCTTGCTCTGTGTTTGCATGTCCTCAAGCAGTGGAAAACCAATGCGCTTGTCTGCTTGTTTGTCTGTTTGTAGACTTGATCCTGAAAACAGCATGACAGGTGGAGTTTTCATCCAATGTGCTTGTCTGCTTGTTTGTCTGTTTGTAGACTTGATGCTGAAAACAGCATGACAGGTGAGGTCTTGTTTGCCACAAGCAGAATTCTCGCCTGCCATGCTGGAGACCTGGGTTTGATTGCTGGTGCTTGCCCATACAAAAGAAAAAAAAAAAAAAACAACCAGCATCAAAGCTGAAAACAGTTTGTCATGGTCAGGTTCATGTGTCAACTTGGCTAAGTGGTGGCACCTGTCTGTCTGGTTGGTCAAGTGCTGGTCTGTCTGTGGCAATGAGGACATTTCATAGAATTAAATCATGATTACGTCAGCTGCATCCACAGCTGATTCCATTTGTACTCAGCCAAGGGGTGTGTCTTCTGCAATGAGTGATGCTTAATCTAATCACTGAAAGCCTTTGAAGGAGCGATTCAGAACAGATAGTCTCTCTTCCTGTTTTGCATCGTCCAGTGAGCCTCTCCTGTGGAGTTCGTCCAGACCTCCATCAGGATCGTCAGCTTCACATCCTACCCTGTGGATTTTGGACTTTGCATTCCCATGGTTATGTGAGACACTTTTATAAGTTTTATATTTGTATTTCCTGTTGATTCTGTTTCTCTAGGGAACCCTAACTAATACAACTTGGTACCAGGAGTGGAGTTCTTAAGAAACAGAATCTTAAAAATGGGTTTTTATGAATGGTTTTCTACTCTGACTGGACTCAAAGGCACTACAGACTCTGAATCCCATAATCAGAATGACACTCCCAATCCATGGAGTGAGTTGGCAAAAGAGATAGTCAAAATCTTACTATCTGATTCTTCTAATGCTTCGCTTGTACAAAGCCAGGCTCTGGGGGATAATGTTTTTGACACCTTTATGGAGTTTTATGTAAATAAGAGGTATAGAGATGTTGGCTGGTTGTTGTTAGATACATTGGGTATATTAATGAGTGAAAGGGATGGGCTTAAGGCTTCAAATGAGAAGCTTGAGTGCCGTCTGACAGATGTAGAAGTTTCTATGAGTGTCCTGAAGAAATATCTTATTTCCTGTAGCTGTAGACTTGAGATCTCTGAAAATCAGACTCACAATCTTATTGTTAGAGTAGCAACTTTACAACATAAACTGAAATCTCAATGTTGCATGGTCTCTGCCATTAAAGTGAGGGCATTGATTGGAATGGAAAGGAGTGGGACCCTGAAAAATGGGATGGTAGCATATGGATTGATAATGATGTCAGGGGTGAAGTTGAAACCCTAGGTCATGCTGAGTCTTCTCTAGATAACCCTGTAATAGTCTGTCCTGAGACATAGCCACCCCACCTTCAGCCTGCCTTGAGGAGTCGGCCACACAACCTACTCCTAAAGGGATTTGTCCTAGAGTGATTAATCCTGTTTCACCAGATGAAACTGCAAAAGAATGCCTTGAAACAAATAGCTTGGAACATATTTCTAATTCTTTTCATGACCCACCCCCACCACCCCAAATTTCTTTCAGACCTATAACTAGACTAAAGTCCCAATAGGCCCCTAAAGGTGAGGTACAATGTATCACACATAAGGAAGTACATTATACTCCAAAAGAACTGTGTGAGTTTTCCAATTTATATGGATAGAAATCAGGGGGATATGTGTGGCAATGGATTTTAAGGGTGTGGGATAATGGTGGGAGGAATATAAGGCTGGATCAGGTTGAATTTATTGATATGGGCCCACTAAGCAGAGATTCTGCATTCAATGTTATAGCTCGAGGGGTTAGAAAAGGTATTAACAGTTTGTTTGGATGGTTGGTTGAAACATGGATCAAAAGGTGGCTGACATTACCTGAGGTTGAAATGCCAGAACTGCCCTGGTATAATGTAGATGAGGGGATCCAGAGGCTTAGAGAGATTGGAATGTTAGAGTGGATTTATCATGCAAAGCCTGCTCTTATACCCAGGAATGTCCGGAGGATGCACCTTTTACCAGAACAGTAAGAAATTTGTGAGACTAGTGCCATCATCCCTGAAGAGCTCTGTATCGCACTTCTCTGTAGGTCAGATATTACTGTAGGAACTGCTGTCACTGAGCTGAAATCCTTAAATGCAATGGGGATAACCAAATCCCAAGTTGGTAGAAGCCAGATGGCAGCATTTAATCAACAAAGACAGGGTAGCCGTGGCTATTATAATAGATAGCAAACTCTAAAGCAGGAGTCAAAATTATATGACTCACAGAGAATTGTGGCATTGGCTAGTAAATCATGGGGCACCTAGAAATACAGTAGACAGGCAGTCTACTAAATTCTTTTTTGAGCTGTATAAAAGAGTTCTAGGTCAAGTGAACAGAAGTCTAACCTGAATTACAAAAACAAAGAGTCACGGCCTCTTAATCAATTACCTGATGTGAGACAGTTTACAGACCCACAGCCTCTTGAATGAAGGCAGGCCAGGTTCCTTTGGGGGAGAACCCTGTTAACAGTGCCACAAATTTATACTGTTAATCTTCCTTCAAGCCTTTCCCGAGGAGACCAACGGCTTTTACCAGGGTAGCTGTGCATTGGGGAAAAGGAAATGACCAGATATTTTGGGGATTATTAGACACTGGTTCAGAAGTGACATTAATTCCAGGGGACCCAAAATGTCACTCTGGTCCACCAGTCAGAGTGGGGGCTTATGGAGGGCAGGTGATCAATGGAATTTTAGCTCAGGTCCGTCTCACAGTGGGTCCAGTGGGCCCATTCTCTAACTATGTCCCCAGTTCCAGAAGTATAATTGGAACAGACATACTGAGCAACTGGCAGAATCCCCACACTGGCTCTCTAACTCATGCAGTGAGGGCTATTATGGTGGGAAAGGCCAAGTGGAAGCCACTGGAACTGCCCCTACCAAGCAAAATAGTAATTCAAAAGCAATACCGGATTCCTGGAGGGATTGTAGAGATTACTGCCACTCTTAAGGACTTGAAGGATGCAGGGGTGGTGGTTCCCACCACATCCCCATTCAACTCTCCTATTTAGCCTGCGCATAAAACAGATAGGTCTTGGAAGATGACAGTGTATTATTGTAAGCTCAACCATGTGGTAACTCCAATTGCAGCTGCTGTTCCAGATGTGGTATCATTGCTTGAGCAAATCAATACATCCCCTGGTACCTAGTATGCAGCTATTGATCTTGCAAATGCTTTTATCTCAATAGCTGTTAGTAAGGACCACCAGAAACAGTTTGCTTTCAGCTGGCAAGGTCAGCAATATATTTTCACTGTCCTACCTCAGGGGTATATCAACTCTCCATCCCTATGTCATAATTTGTTCGCAGGGACCTTGACGTTTCTCCCTCCCACAAGATATCACACTGGTCCATTATATTAATGATATCATGTTGTTTGGATCTAGTGAACAAGAAGTAGCAACTACTCTTGACTTTTTGGTAAAGCATTTGTGTGTCAGAGGATGGGAGATAAACCCAACAAAAATACAGGGGCCTTCCACCTCAGTGAAATGTCTAGGTTCCAGTGGGGCATATTGAGATATCCCTTCTAAGTTGAAGGATAAGTTGCTGCATCTGGCCCCTCCTACAATTAAAAAAGAGGCACAATGCCTAGTTGGTCTTTGGATTTTGGCAACAACATATTCCTCATTTGGGTGTGCTACTCCGGCCCATTTATAGAGTGACCAGAAAAGCTGCTAATTTTGAGTGGGGACCTGAACAAGAGGAGGCTCTGCCACAGGGTCCAGGCTGCTGTACAAGCTGCTCTGCCACTTGGGCCATATGATCCAGCAGATCCAATGGTGCTGGAAGTATCAGTGGCAAATGGAGATGCTGTTTGGAGCCTTTGGCAGGCCCCTATAGGAGAATCACAATGCAGACCCTTAGGATTTTGGAGCAAAGCCTTATCATCTGCTGCAGATAACTACTCTCCTTTTGAGAAACAGCTTTTGGCCTGTTACTGGGCCTTAGCAGAGACTGAATACTTAACTATGGGCCACCAAGTTACCATGAGACCTGAGTTGCCTATCATGACCTGGGTGTTGTCTGACCCACCAAGTCTTAAAGTTGGGTATGTGCAGCAGAACTCTATTGTAAAATGGAAATGGTATATACAAGATAGGGCCAGAGCAGGTCCTGAAGGCACAAGTAAGTTACATGAAGAAGTGGCCCAAATGCCCATGGTCTCCACTCCTGCCACATTACCTTCTCTTTCCCAGACCAAAACTATGGCTTCTTGGGGAGTTCCTTACAGTGAATTGCCTGAAGAAGAGAAAAATTGTGCCTGGTTTACTGATGGTTTAGCACGATATGCAGGTACCACCCGAAAGTGGACAGCTGCAGCTCTACAACCCCTTTCTGGGGTGTCCTTGAAGGACAGTGGTGAGAGGAAGTCCTCCCAGTGGGCAGAACTTCGAGCAGTACACCTGGTTGTTCATTTTGCTTGGAAGGAGAACTGGCCTGAGGTGCATTTGTATACTGACTCATGGGCTGTTACTAATGGTTTGGCTGGATGGTCAGGGACTTGGAAAGACCATAACTGGAAAATTGGTGACAAAGAGGTCTGAGGAAGAAGTATGTGGATAGACTTTTCTGAGTGGGCTAAAAACATGAACATATTTG
>PVIY010011928.1:0-63676 GCA_004026745.1 Myrmecophaga tridactyla | reverse complement strand
AAAGAGACTCTCTTGGGGGTGACTCTTAGGCCTAATTTTAAGTAGGCTTGACCTATCCTTTGTGGGGTTAAGTTGCATAAGAACAACCCCTCAAGACTGGGGGCTCAGTCTATAGCTTTGGTTGTCTACACTGCTTGTGAGAATATCAAGAATTCAAACTAGGGGGGGTTGAATTTTCCCCCGTTCTCACCATTCTCCAAAAGGGACTTTGCAAATACTTTTCCACTCACTGATCAAATCACTCTGGGATTCATCGGGGCATCACTCTGGACAAACCAACAAAATCTCATGTCCTACTCAAGGTTCCATGTACTTATGTTGTTCAACCAACTATCTACATAAGTTATATTAGGACATGCACTAGGCAAAATATAAATTTTGTACCACATAAACATTTTTTGCTTTAGTCTCACACATAAGTTGAAATTTTTAAATATTAATTACCATCTATTTTCAGCATCCTGCAGTAATGATATTCCTTTGTTCTTCCTCATGCAAAAACATTTTTTAAATATGTACATTTAGTCACTATCATTATACACTCCAGGCACTCCTAGATTATACCATCTAAATCTTTATTGTCTATTTTTCTTTGTGATTTCATTTATGCCTCCAGCCCTCTTCCCTCTATCATTCTCACATTCAGCTTCATTCAGTGTTTTAACATAATTGTATTACAGTTAGGTAGTATTGTGCTGTCTATTTCTGAGTTTTTATATTCAGTCCTGTTGCACAATCTGTATCCCTTCAGCTCCAATTACCCAATGTCTTACCCTATTTCTATCTCCCAATGGTCTCTGTCACCAATGAAATATTCCAAATTTGTTCACTAATGTCAGTTCATATCAGTGAGACCATACAGTATTTGTCCTTTTGTTTCTGGCAAATCTCACTCAGCATAATGTGCTTAAGGTCCATCCATGTTGTTACATACTTCATAACTTTATTCTGTCTCACAGCTGCATGATATTCCATCATATGTATATGCCACAGTTTGCTTAGCCACCTGTCTGTTGATGGACATTTTGGCTGTTTTCATCTCTTGGTAATTGTAAATAATGCTGCTATAAACATTGGTGTGCAGATGTCCGTTTGTGTCCTTGCCCTCATGTCCTTTGAGTAGAGACAGCATATAGATGGGTCCTGTTTTTTAATCCATTCTGCCAATCTATGTCTTTTGATTGGGGAATTTAATCCATTAACATTTAGTGTTATTACCGCACGGGTAGTACTTTCTTCTACCATTTTGCCTTTTGGATTTTATACGTCATATCTAATTTTCCTTCTTTTTACCTTTACTCATAGTCTTCCTCCACACCTCTCTCTTTTGTCTTTTCATATCTGTCTCTGGTGCTCCCTTTAGTATTTCTTGCAGAGCTGGTCTCTTGGTCACAAATTCTCTCAGTGAATTTTTTTGTCTGAGAATGTTTTAATTTCTCCCTCATTTTTGAAGGACAATTTTGCTGGATATAGAATTCTCGGTTGGCAGTTTTTCTCTTTTAATTAAATATATCATCCCACTGTCTTCTTGCCTCCATGGTTTCTACTGAGAAATCTATGCATAGTCTTATTGGGCTTCCCTTGTATGTGATGGATTGCTTTTCGCTTGCTGCTTTCAAGATTCTCTCTTTCTCTTTGACCTCCGACATTCTGATTAGTAAATGTCTTGGAGTACTTCTATTTGGATCTATTCTCTTTGGTGTACGCTGCACTTCTTGGAGCTGTAGTTTGAAGTCTTTCATAAGAGTTGGGAAATTTTCAGTGATAATTTCCTCCATTAGTTTTTCTCCTCCTTTTCCCTTCTCTTCTCCTTCTGGGACACCCACAACATGTATATTTGTGCACTTCATATTGTCATTCAATTCCCTGAGTTCCTGCTCATATTTTTCCATTTTTTTCCCTATATTTTCTTTTTCTTGCTGGATTTCAGATGTTCCATCCTCCAGTTCACTAAGCCCATGTTCTGCCTCTTGAAATCTACCATTGTAGGTTTCCATTGTTTTTTTCATCTCTTCTACTGCACCTTTCATTCCCATAAGTTCTGTGATTTGTTTTTTCAGACTTTCATTTTCTTCTTTTTGTTCATTCCTTGCCTTCTTTATGTCCTCCCTCAATTCATTGATTTGGTTTTTGATGAGGTTTTCCATGTCTGTTCGTATATTCTGAATTAATTGTTTCAGCTCCTGTATCTCATTTGAATTGCTGATTTGTCCTTTGATTGGGCCATATCTTCAATTTTCCTAGTGTGATCTGTTATTTTTTTGCTGGTGTCTAGGCATTTAATTACCTTAATTAGTTTATTCTGGAGCGTGCTTTCACATCTTTTACCTAGGGTTTTCTTGCTGGATGAATTTGTTATCTCTCTGTTCTTTGACATATAGTTCAGCTTTTTCTGGACCTCTAGCTTAGGTTTTGTTTAACAGAGGAGAATTTTTCAGTTCTTGTTTTCTTGTTTCTTGCCCTGCTTGTATGGTGCCCTTCCCGCCCCCCCCCCCAGGAGGTTCTACTTAGGTATTATAGACCGCAGCCGGATTTTCCCAGGCCAAACTGGCCTCCTATCAGAAGGAAACAGTCACCTGCGTGACTTCCCCGAGGGTGAGACCCAGCAGGTTGACAGACTTTCCTGTGAAGTCTCTGGGCTCTGTTTTTCTTATCCTGCCCAGTATGTGGTGCTTGTCTGCCTCCAGGTCCCACCACCATATGATGATGCAGGATCTTTAACTTTGGCAGACTCTCCCTGCTGGGGGCATGGTGGAGACAGAGAAGAGATTGTAGGCTGGTTTTAATGGCTTCAAATTACCAAGCCCTGGTGTCTGAATTCTCTGAGGGAGGTATTCCACCTGACTTGGGCTTCACCCCTCCCCTGGGGAAGGCACAGGCTCCAGACAAGCCCTGAAAGGAGCTTGTTTCTACCTATACTTGGGGCAGTTGCAGCCTGAGAAGTCCTGCTGCTGAATCCAGATGCAGTCAAGCCTTTGTAGAAACACAGCCACAAAAACCTCTCTTTCCTTTTTTTTTTTCTTTTTCCGTCAGCCCTGCCCCCTTGGCGCCGGGGCAAAAATGAGTGATCTCCACTTTGACCAGGTTCACCTGAGCCTGGGCCCTATTTTTAGTAGTCAGAACTTGTTGATTAATGCCACAATTGGTGTTTGGTTGGGCTCAGCCTCTGCTGCTGGTAAAGCCTCTTTCCTTTCCCTTCTGGGAAGCAGCCTGTGGGTGAGGGGCGCCGGCTGCCATGGCTTGGGGAACTCACGGTTCTGGGGAGGTTCGCAGCCGGTCCAACTGGTCCAGACTGGGGAACGCTGTATGTCGGTTCACTGCCGTGGCCCCAGGAGCTGTTCTGTACTGTTTCTGGTTATTTAGTAGTTGTTCTGGAGGATGAACTAAAACATGCACATTGCTAAGCCGCCATCTTGGCCAGGAAGTAAATCAAATATTTTTTAACAAGATTGTGGTAGTCAGATTCAGTTGTCAACTTGGCCAGGTGAAGGCACCTAGTTCTGTTGCTGTGGCCATGAGCCAATGTACATGAACCTCATCTGTCGCTGATTACATCTGCAGTTGGCTAGGAGGTGTGCCTGCTGCAATGAATGAT
Organism: Myrmecophaga tridactyla; assembly: GCA_004026745.1. NCBI lineage: Eukaryota > Metazoa > Chordata > Mammalia > Pilosa > Myrmecophagidae > Myrmecophaga > Myrmecophaga tridactyla. The sequence goes on along the minus strand of PVIY010011928.1, from coordinate 60,081 downwards.
GTTTGACTTAATTGGCTGGTGCTTAAATGAGAGAGCACAACATAGCACAGCCCAAGCAGCTCAGCATACCCCATATCTCAGCACTCGCAGCTCAACCCAGGCCTGTGGAGATGCAGAGAGAAATCATCCCAGGGAAAGCTGATGGAACCCAGAGGCCTGGAGAGAAGGCCAGCAGAGATCACCCTGTGCCTTCCCATGTAAGAAAGAACCTCAGTTGAAAGTTAGCTGCCTTTCCTCTGAAGAACTAACAAAATAAATTCCCTTTTATTAAAAGCCAGTCCGTCTGTGGTGGGTTGCATTCTGACAGCTAGCAAACTAGAACAAAGATGAACCTATCTTAAATGAAAGAAAAGAAATTGATGTGAGGAGAGAAATTAGAGCAAGGAAGTTTAGGGAATTACTCCCTGCATTCCTTGGGAAGCTTGTCCTGTTAACAAAGTGGTGATAGTCTTATGTTACTGAGATTGTTGACTTCTTTTCCGGTGAATAGATAAAGCTACATGCTTTATAATTTGGACTCAGTTACAGTATCTTAGTGTGTGTCCCTCTTGTTACAACCCCCAGTGCTCAACAAACTTGTTTTTTATATTTTCGTTTCCTTGTACATTCTTACAATCTATTTTTGGATTTCAAAAGAATGACATCTTTAGACTTGTTTCAGAGTCAATGATGATGATACTTATTTTGGATGATTATTATATTATTCTAAATAAGACCATATTATTTTGAATTAAAAAAAGTATACAGAAAATCATGTTTAACTGAAATGCTTGGGATAAATAAACCATGAACATTTTACAATTTATGATGAAAACTAATCTCAAATATATTATTTCTCTGATCCAAAGGCATGTTTTGTCAAATTTTTAATGTTTCAGACAGTGGGGTAGCTGTCCTTGCCGGCATGCTAGCAAATTTTGATGTAAATAGAAAATATCTATTCAGCCAATTGTCACTTTAGTTGATTTATATCACTGACATCACACATGGCTAAACAGTAACTCAAATTTACATTAACTCAAATTTGGATCACTACTGTCACTAAAGTATCTCCCAAAAAGATACAATATGAGGCAGCTTTGAAACAAAACATCACGGTGGATGTAGAAGACTGATCATACCGAAGCAATAAAATTGAAACAGAAAGAAATGCCCCATTTTTCTTGAGATAAATAGATTTTTAAAGCTAGGAGAAGTTGGTGTGACAAATTCATAAGTCAGTTACAAACATCTTTCAAAAGCTTCTTGCTACCATTCAAGAAACAGTATTTAAATTCCAGTGATAAAAATTCAATTAAGGAAAAAAAACCTAAAAAAATAAGATGTAATGACAATAAATCCAGTATTCAGCTGACATTTAATCAATAAAACAATAGCAGCAGCTAATATTTACTGTGTACCCGTTGTGCGTGAGATAACGTGTATTTCATGTCTTATATTTACTAATTTTATTCCCAAAGCACCTGTGTTAGGTAGGAACTACTCCCCATTTTACAGAGCAGAAAACAGAGACAGACAGGTTAAGTAAATTTGCCCGCCAGACATCACCCGCTGTGGACACACATCCCACAACCTTGTCAACCTCTGTCCGTTGCTACACACTCACATACCTGCATGCAGCCTGTATGGACCCCTCCCTCTGAGAAAGGGCATTCTCTAAGAAAGGATATTAGGGAAATGATGTACAAAACAAAATGCATAAATATAAGAGTCACTGCTCCCCCAGAAGGAGAAGAGAAGAGTAAAAGGCTAGGAAGATTAGCAGAGGACATAATGGTGGAAAACTTCCCAACCTTTATTAAAGATATAACTATGCAAATCAAAGAAGCCCAATGAACTCCAAATAGAATAATCCAAATAGGCCTACCCCAAGACACACTGCACCCTGCCCTCCCTATGCCCCAACTTCTGTGCCCTGTACCCCACACCCTGACACTTAGGACCCACATGCTCCATGCGTCCACCCACATCTTGCCCATGTACCAGCACCAGCACATTCGTTCAGCCCCCTATCCACCTCCCACCGCACCCTACCTGTGTCCCCCATGCTGCACCCTGCTCCTGTGCTCCAAGGCCTGCCTGAGCTGTACCATGCACCCATGGACAACACACTGCACCTCCACAATCCCACGACCTGCACCCGCCCTCACAGGCACCAGCATAGCATTTCCAACCTGTGTATATAACTCATCACCACACTGTTATGCCCCTCCTCACACCCCACATCCTGCTCCACAGCCATTTCACAAATAGAAAGCTTTAGACTACTGAAGGAAATCAACTTCCTAAGTAACTCCATCAAAATATTTATGTGCCATGAAGACAACAGAGCATCACTGACCATATGAAGATGCAGACAGATACAGGCTAAATGACCAAATTAAAACACTGGAGGAGACAGAAACTTTGGAACTAATCAAATATGTTCATATAACTCTACTAAATAAAATCAGTGGGATGGCTAATGACATCAAAGAGATCAAGAAGACACTAGAATCTGAAAGAAGAAAAATAGCACATATCACAGAGATTAGAGTTGCTGTAGACCAAATTAAAAATATACTAGAAACACACAGCAGCAGACTTGATAGAAGAAAAAAATAAGTGAACGAGAGGACAGGGTAGCTGATTTCAAACACACAAAAGAACAAATGACAAAAAAGATGGAAAAATTTGAAGGGGATCTTAGGGAAATGATGGACAAAACGAAGTATATAAATATAAGAATCATTGCTCTCCCAGAAGGAGAAGAGAAAAGAGTAAAAGGCTAGGAAGATTAGCAGAGGATATAACGAGGGGAAACTTCCCTACCTTTATTAAATATATAACTATGCAAATCAAAGAAGCCCAATGAACTCCAAATAGAATAATCCAAATAGGCCTACCCTAAGACACATACTAATCAGTTTGTCAAATGTTGAAGAGAAGCAGAAAATCCATAAAGCGGTAAGAGAAAAATAATCTACTACATAAAAGGGAAATCACAGAAGACTGAGTGCCACTACTCCACTGGTAATATGGAGGCGAGAAGGCAGTGGTATGATATATTTAAGATACTGAAAGAAAAAGACTTCCAGCTAAGAATTCTGTACCCAGCCAAACTGTCCTTCAAAACTGAGGGAGAGATTAAAATTTTCACAGACAAATAAAGGCTGAGAGAACATGTCAACAAGAGACTGGCCCTACAAGAAATACTAAAGGGAGTTCTACCAGGTGAAAAAAAAAAGCCAGGAGAGTGAGGTCTGGACAAAGGCACAAAATGAAGACTACCAATAAGGATAACTTAAAAGATAAAAAGAGAAAGAGGGAATGAACATACAGATCTGACAAATAAAATCCAAACGATAATGGATTCAAGAAATGCCTTTACAGTAATCACTTTGAATGTTAATGGACTGTACTTACCAATTAAAAGATACTAGACTGGCAGAATGGATTAAGAAATATAATTCAGCTACTTGCTGCATAAAAGAGACTCATCTGAGGCACAAGGACACAAATACATTGAAAGTGAAAAGATGGAAGAAGATGTTCCACACAAGCCGTAACCAAAAGAAAGCGGAGTTCTACTAATATCAGACAAAAGAGAATTTAAATATAAACACATCATAACAGATAAAGAAGGACACTATATATTAGCAAAAGGGACAATTCACATTCTTGTATAAAGAGTGTTTAAGTCCAGGGTATAGGGGGAAAACTGCTAATGCATGCTATGAACTATGTGCAAAAGGAAACCATCAGCACTACCACACCAATAGCAGAAGTAAATAATGGGGTGAGAGACAACAGTTAAGAAGAGGTTCAGATTTCCTATTTGGTGAGGGTGTGCTTATTGGTTTTCTTTCTCTTGGGAACAATGAAATTATCTAAAATTGAGAATGTTGATGGAATATGGACTTTGGGCCCTCTATATGATGCCTGATGAATGCAGGTGGCTGAAGGATGCACTGATGGAGAAGTAGAATGGTGAACGATGGTGTATACTTATGAACAAAGGCTGTGATGCTACAAAAAGGAACAATGTTGTGAGGCATGCAATGATGTGAATGAACATGTGGGACATTTGGTGAGACAAAATAAGTCAGGAACAAAAAATTAACTATGGTAAGGTCACCTTTAGAAAATGCATATAAGAAAACAGGGGCGTAGACTGTAAGCTTTTAAAGCAGACAAATTAAGTCCATAGTGGACTTAATTATTATTTCTGAATTTTGAGAGGCTGTTTTATATATATAACCTGATATTTAGAGATAAGAACAAAGCTGATCAGGTTGGGGTTTAAGTAATTCAGAACATAGGGGTAAGGAAGACAGTGTCTTTATTTTAGAACCACACATACTCTTTGAGACCAATGAAAGAAAGGTTTGTTTGATCTGAAACTAAAGTTTTCTGTAGTGCATAATCTAATTCAACCTATCTGTATAGCTCATTTGAACAACTGAAACACAGAGAGCACAGAATGAGAAAGGTCCTTTAATCCTGTAGAAATTATTGCAATGCCTGGAAAAATCCTAGAGTATATTAAGCAGATAATAAAAAAATATTAGCAAAGTCCCCTAAGGGAGGGGAGAAGAACTATGGAACTATTAAACCTTACCATCAGGGAATCCCCTGATACTGTGCCAAGCTTTAAGGACATCCAAATCAATAGGCCATGCCCTCGATCATGAGGCTTACTCTTGTGAAGCTTATGTAGGTAGCAGAGAAGCTTAGACTACCTATAGGCATGCTAAGAGTTACTTCTGGAGGACCTCTGTTGTTGCTCAGATGTGGCCTGAGTCTCTCTAAGCCCAACTCTGTAAGTGAAATCTTTGCCCTCCCCCCTACGTGGGAGATGACATCCAGTGGTGAAAGTTTCCTTGGTGATGTGGGAGATGACTCCCAGGTATGAATCCAGACCTGGCACCGTGGGATCAACAATTACATCCTGACCAAATGGGGGAAAAAAGAAGTGTAACTAATAAAGTATCAGTGGCAGAGAGAGCTCAAATAGAGTCAAGAGGCTTCTCTGGAGGTTGCTCATATACTAGCTTCACTTAGACCTTGTTACCTATCATAACCTGCCCACCCCCAACCAAGACCATTCCAGCCAATCCTAAAGAACACTTAGAGCAATTTATAAGATCCTACAAGGGTTCCAGGCACTAGTGTAACTTGCCAGAAACCTACAACGTCTAGATGGGTCCCTAGTCCAGATTAAGTCCTGAAACCTAGCCCAGCCTCTCCAGACATCAGATAGTTACATCTCTCTACCCCATATTAGTGACAGACCCTTCCAATATCAAACATTTGGAATTGCCATAACCCAAACTACCCCATTGAGAGGTATGGAAAGATCAAAGGTGATAGTGGAATTATACATAGAAGATAGGACTTAAATGAATATGAATGCTGAATCATTAAATTATCTCTTTTAGTCTCTAGTATTTTAGAGCAGCTAGAAGTAAAAACCTAAAATTGTAAAACTGTAACCCATGTCAAAGTCTAAAATATGTTCTACACTAATTATGGTGCTGTTCTTTGAAATGTATAGCTCTTTTGTATATATGTTATTGTTTACAAAAAAAAGGAAAAAAGTCTATTGTGATGATAAAAAAGTATTTAAGCCCTCTAGCCTCCTATATTCTGGAACAGCTAAAAGGAAAAATATTAGAGGATCATATGGTAGCCCATGACAAACTCTGGGATCTATTCTGCAACCACTTTTTTGAAGAGTACTTTGAAAACTATTGCTTTTTTTATTTCTTTGCTTTGTATATATGTTATACTATACAATAAAAAAAGTTTTTTTTTAAAAAAGGGACAATTCACCTAGAAGGAAATATAATCATAAATGTTTATGCTCCCAATCAAGGAGCTTTTCCAAAGTTCATGAGACAGACATTGGCAAAACATGAAGGGAGTGACAGATGTTTCAACAATTATTGTAGGATACTTCAACACACCACTCTCCTCTACAGATAAAACAACCAGACAGAGGATCAACAAGGAAATAGAGAACTGAAAAAATATGATAATGAATTAGACCTAACAGGCATACATAGGTCATTGCAGCACAAAACACCAGTATAAACATTCTTTTCTAGTGCTCATGGAACATTCTCCAGAGTAGATCATAGGCTGGGGCACAAACAGGTCTTCATAAATTTTTAAAACATCAAAATTATTCAAAGCACTTTCTCTGATAACAATGGAATGAAGGTGGATATCAATAACCACCAAAGAATGAGAATTTTCACAAATATATGGAGATTAAATAACACACTCAAACAGTGGGTCAAAGAAGAAACTGCTAGAGAAATCAGTAGCTATCTGGAGACAAATGAAAATGAGAATACAACATATCAGAACTTATAGGATGGGGCAAATGCTGGCTGAATGGGAAATTTATTGCCCTAAATACCTATATTGTAAAACAAGAAAGAGCAAAAATCAAGGACTTAATTGCCTACCTGGAGGAACTTAAGTAAGAAGAGCAAACTAACCCAAAAGCAAACAGAAGAAGAGAACTAACAAAGATTAAAGCAGAGTTAAATGAATGGGAGAACAAAAGAACAATAGAAAGAATCAATAAAACCAAAAGTTGGTTCTTTGAGAAAAATCAATAAAATCGATGGGCCACTAGCAAGGCTGATAAAGAAAAAAAGAGAGAGGATGCAAATAAACAAATGCAGAAATGAGAGGGGGGAAATTACCACAGACCCTGAAGAAATAAAAGAAATCAGAAGACAATACTATGTATAACTATATGCCAAGAAACTAGACAACTTAGATGAAATGGACAAATTCCTGGAAACACACAAACAAGCTACACTGACTCAGGAAGAACAGACGATCTCAACAAACCAATGACAAGTAAAGAGATTCAATCAGTCATCAAAACTCTTCCTACAAAGAAAAGCCCAGGGCCAAATGGCTTCACAGGGGAATTTTATCAAACATTGCAAAAAGAATACCACCAAACCTGCTCAAACTTTTCCAAAAAACTGAGGAAAAAGAAACACTACCTAACTCATTTTATGAAGCTAACATCACTTTAACACCAAAACTGGGAAAAGATGCTACAAGAAAGGAAAACTACAGGCCAATCTCCCTAATGAATATAGATGCCAAAATTCTCATCAAAATACCAGCAAATCGAATCCAACAACACATTAAAAGAATTATACACAATGAGCAAGTGAGGTTTATATCAGAAATACAAGGATGGTTCAACCCAAGAAAATCAATTAATGTAATGCAGCACAATAACAAATAGAAAGGGAAAAATAACATGATCATCTCGATTGATGCTGAAAAAGCATTTGACAAAATTCAACATACTTTTTTCATGAAAACACTTCAAAAGAAAGTAATTAGGGCAGGCAATGGTGGTGCAATGGCAGAGTTTTCACCTGCCATGCTGGAGACCTGGGTTCAATTCCCGGTGCCTGCCCATGTTAAAAATCCAAAAAAAAGATAGTAATCAAAGGTAACTTCCTCAATATGTTAAAGGACATATATGAAAAACCCACAGCCAGCATCCAACTCAACAGAGAGAGACTGAAAGCTTTCCCCCTAAGATCAGGAACAAAACAAGGATGCCCTCTGTCACCTCTATTATTCAACATTGTGCTAGAAGTTCTAGCTACAGCAGTCAGGCAGGACAAAGAAATAAAAGGCATCCAAACTAGGAAGAAAGAAGTAAAACTTTCATTATTTGCAGATGATATGATACTATATTTGGATAATCCCGAGAAATCTACAACAAAGTTACCTGAGCTAATAAACAAATTCAGCAAGGTCGTAGGTTATAAGATTAATGTGCAAAAATCAGTAATATTTGTTTACACAAGCAAAGACCTAACCAAGGAGTCAACTAAGGAAATAATTCCATTCAAAATAGCAACTAAAAAGAACAAGTATCTAGGAAGGAACTTAGCTATGGACGTAAAGGACTTGTACACAGAGAACCACAGAACACTGCTAAAATAAAACAAAAAAAGATCTAAATAGGTGGAAAGACATTTCATGCTCATAGATAAGAAGGTTAAATGTAGTTAAGATGCCAATTCTATCTAAATTGATCTACTGAGTCAATGCAGTACCAACCAAAATTCCAACAACCTAATTTGAAGACATGGAAAAGCTAGTTACCAAATTCATCTGGAAAGGAAAGAAACTCCAAATAGGTAAAAGCATTCTTATAAGGAAGAACAAAGTGGGAGGACTAACACTTCCTGAGTTTAAAACTCATTATAAAGCTGCAGTGGTCAAAACAGCATGGTACTGGCACAAGATAGACGTATTGACCAATGGAATTAAATCAAGGGTGCAGAAATACACTACCAAATCTATGGTAAACGAGATTTATGGTCAACAAGGCCCCCAAATCCACTGAACTGGGACAAAATAGTCTTTTGGATAAATGAGTATGAGAGAACTGGATATCAATAGCCAGAAGAATGGAAGAGGATCCTTACCTTAATACAAAAATTAACTCAAATTGGATCAAATACCTAAATATAAGAATCAGTACCATAAAGTGCCTAGAACAAAATGTAGGTAAATATCTTTAAGACCTAGTAATAGGAGGTAACTTCCTAAACTTTATACCCAAAGCACAAGCAACAAAAGAAAAAGCTAGATAAATGGGAACTCCTTAAAATAAAATGCTTTTGTGCCTCAAAAGACTGCCAAAAAGATGAAGATGCAGCCAAGTCAATGGGAGAAAATATTTAGAAATCACACATCGGATAAAGGTTTCATATCCTGTATAAAGAAATCATAAAACTCAATAACATAAGAACAAACAACCCAATTATAAAATGGGCTAATGATATGAACAGACATTTTTCTGAAGAGCAAATACAGATGGCTAAAAAAAGCACAAGAAGAGATACTCTCTCTCTCTAAGCCCAACTCTGCAAGTGAAATCACTGCCCTCCCCTCTATGTGGGACATGACATCCAGGGGTGAAAGTCTCCCTGGCGGCCTGGGAGATAACTCCCAGGGATGAGCCTGGCCCAGGCACTGTGGGATCAACAATGTCATCCTGACCAAAAGGGGGGAAAGAAGTAAAACAAATAAGGCATCAATGGCTGAGCGAGTCCAAATGGAGTCAAGAGGCTACTCTGGAGGTCACTCTTACGCAAGCTTTAATCAGACATTGCTACCTATCATAACTCACCAACCCCCAACCAAAACCATTTTTACCAATCTAAAGAATACTTTATAGGGCATTCTATAAGATTCTACAAAGGTCCCATCCACTAGGGTAACTTTCCAGAAACCTACAACCTCAAGATGGGTCCCTGGACCAGATAAGTCCAGAAATGCAGAGGGGCCAGCCTATCCAGAACATCAACTAGTTCCATCTCCCTAGCCCATATTATCGATAACATGAAAAAGGTAGAATGAGCATAGCCCAAATACCTCTAAGAATGTGACAAAGATCAAAGGTGATGCTGGAGGCATACAGAGAAGGTAGGGTTTAATAAATGAGTATGATTGCTGAATCATTAAATTGATATTTCTTTTAGTCTCCAGTACCTTAGAGCAGCTAGAACTAAAGCCTAAAATTGTGGAATTGTAAGCCATACCAAACTCTGAAATCTGTTCTACAACTAATTGTTGCGATATACTTTGAAATTTATTACTTTTCGGAATATATGTTATTTTTCACAAAAAAGAAAGAAGAAGAGGAGGATAACAGAGAAGATAGGTTTTAACAAATGAATATGACTGCTGAATCATTATATTGATATTTCTTTTGGTCTCCAGTGCCCTTGAGCAGCTAGAAGAGAAAAGGAAAAATCATGGAACTATAACCCATGCCAAACTTTAAAATCTGTTCTATAACTACTTATCAAAAGGTATTTAGAAACTTACTTTTTTTGTATATTTGTTATATTTCACAATAAAAAATTTATATAAATAAATAAAAATTAAAAATTTATTAGACAGAGCCAACAAAGGATGTGAAGCAGGTAGGTGATATGACCATTTCTGTAATTTTTAGAAGATCACTATTGTAGCAGTGAAATAATAGTTTAGATGAGAGACACGATTGGAAGCAAGAACAACTAAGAGATCTTGTAAAGGTCTAAGAAATAAAATAAAATAAAATAAAACAAGAATGTGGACCCGATTTAAAGCAGTGGCAGTAGGCAAAAGAACGCAAACACAGAGAGGACAGACACTTAAGTAGAATGACTATGTTATAGTGACTGGGGCTGTCATTGTTCTCTACATGGCAGCTAATCTTTCCCCTCACTTCACTGTTGAAGGAACCTACTTCCACAGTACAAGCTGAAAATACCAGATAATAGCTTTCTTTGCTTTTCTTGCAACTAAGGTAGAAACATTTTATTTGATCCTAGCCAAGGGGAAGTAGTGGGAACTCTGTATGCATGTATGTGAAAGACTGTTCCATCTTAATATAAAACATAGCAGTATCCTTAGATGCTGATGATGAGGGTATATATTACTCTCTAATTGGGTTTTGTTTGTTAATATTTGATCAGCAGTTTTGTGTTGATAACCACAAATTCATTTAGTCTGTAGTTTCCTTTTTTGTGTTTTCTGTCGTTTTGAATGTTACATATGTAAAAATAATTTATAAACTTAAAGAATATTTAAGGCTTTGATGAAAAGATAAAGCATTAATTTTATCCTTTCATTAAAGTCTTAAAAGAATTTCCCTGTGAAATGATTTGGGCCTGGGTACCTATGTTTGAGGCAGGAGGCCGAAAAAAGCAGGTAAGGAACTCTCTGACATCTTACAAAATATCTTTTACAGTAACTGGTCCACTTTACATTTTCAATTTCTTCTGGAATCCATTTTGGTAATTTAAAATATCTCCCAAATATTATCAATTTAATCCATATTTTCAATTTTATTTGCATAACTTTAATCATTTATTTTCATCATATCTGTGATCATTTTCCCATTTTACTTTTTATTTTGTGTATTTGTGTCCTTTTTTCTTGATAGATTGTATTTAGCCACTTCTAAATTGGCATATCACTTTGCTAAAATCTTCTGAAATCACAGATCATTAAATGTTGCAAGGTAAATAAGGCCCAAGAACCAGTCTCTCAGAAATAGTGAAATACTAAGAGCTTTATTTTCTATGTCATAGCTATATGGTTACATGCCAAAAAAAAAAAAAAAAAAGACCTGTTATTAAAAGAGTACCTATTATAACTTCTAGCATTATAGCAGTCCTTACCTTAGAAAGAAAGGTATGTTTCCCCAAACCATCTGGCAACTCACTTAATGGAGCAAAATTTTGGTCTCGGAAGTAAACAAATGCCATTCTAGCATCCATATGTTCAATTCTCCATCTGGTCTATCCTATTTTCACATACTGGCACAGTTCCTAGCAAAAACTGAGTAAGTGTCTTACATCCCTAAGCCAAAGGAATAAGAAACCCCTTGCAGCCCATTTAATAGTGAGTTAAAACAATTACACCAATTTATAAATACAACTAATGTGTATGAATTCTGCATTCAGTCTATTAATCTTTTTCCTTTCAAATCTGAAGATATATATTGGGTAGTGCATTATCTAATTTAACTTGTATGGTCAGTTTAGTTGAACACCATAAGTATATGGACTCTTGAATAGGGCATGAGATTTTGCTGGTTTGCCCAGGTTAGTGTGATGCTCCGAAAAATCCCAGAGTAATTTGGGTATGAATAAGTATTTGCAAAGTCTCCTTGGGGGAACGGCAAGAAAGGAGGAAATATTCAACTTCCCCATTTGGAGAATTTCTGTTATTCTCATAAGCGGTGGGGACAACCAAATCAATAGGCGGAGCCTTAGATCTTGGGGGTTGTTCTTATGAAACTTATTCCTGTAAAGGATAGGCTAAACCTACTTAAAATTATGCGGAGGAGTCACTCCCAGAGAATCTCTGTTGTTGCTCAAATGTGGCTTCTCTCTCTCTAAGCCAGACTGGCAGCTGAACTCACTGCCCTCCCCGCTGTGTGGGTCATGACTCCCATGGGTATAAATCTCCCTGGCAACGTGGGTCACAAATTTCAGGATGAGCCAGGACCCAGCATCAAGAGACTGAGAAAGCCTTCTTGACCAAAAGTAGGAAGAAAGAAATGAGACAAAACAAAGTTTCAGTGGCTGAGAGATTTCACACAGAGTTGAGAGGTAATCTTGGACGTTATTTTTATGCATTATACGGATATCCTTTTTTAGTTTATTGTGTATTGGAGTGGCTAGAGGGAAGTATCTGAAATTGCTGAGCCGTGTTCCAGTAACCTTGATTCTTGAAGACAACTGTATAAAGATACAACGTTTACAATGTGAATGTGTGATTGTGAAAACCTTATGTCTGATGCTCCTTTTATCCAGGGAATGGACATATGAGTAAAAAACATAGATTAAATAAATAAACAAATAAATAAATAAATAATAAGGGGGACAGAGGGTAAAATAAATTGGTTGGACGGAAATACTCAATGAGAGGGAGGGGTAAAGTATAGGTATGTATGAGATTTTTCTCTTTTTGTTTCTTTTTCTGGAGTGATGTAAATGTTCTAAAAAATGACCATGGTGATAAATACACAGCTATGTGATGATATTGTAAGCCACTGATTATACCCCATGTATAGAATGTATCTGTGTAAAGATTTCCCAATACAAACATTAAAAAAAAAATTTGAAGATAATCTGACCTCCAGAACCTACCAAACAGACGGTTCATTTTAGCATGCCATATACGCTATATAATGAAAGAATTAAGCTTTTAATTACAAATTAAATGATCAATGGACTGGTTTGGATTCTACCAATTTTTTACAAAAATAAAATTAATAATACCATTACTGAGTATAATGTTAACAGGCAATTACAGGTAGATTCTAAGTACATTACTTTAATTGATAAAGCACACTGTTTAAATCAGCAGTTCTCAAAAATTTAGTCTCAGAACCCTACTACACTGAGAACCTTAAAGAGCTTTTTTGTTTATTTGTAATTATTATGCTAGATATAAAAACTATGCAATTTAAAAACAGCAACAATAAATCAATTGTATGTTAATATAAATGGCATTTAAAAATATTTTTATTGACAAAACAACATACAAACATGAATATTCTCAACATATGAACATTTCATACTTGGTGTACAATCAATGGCTCACAATATAATCACATAGTTGTATATTCATCACCATGATCATATAAATTACATATTTTAATGTAAAAATAACCATATTTTCAAAATAAAAAATGTAGTGAGAAGAGTGGCATTGTTTTACATTTTTGCAAATCTCTTTAATACCTGGCTTAAATTAATAGAAGAAAATTAGATTCTCATATTTGCATCTCCATTTACTCTGTGACAATGTGTTATTTCGGGTGACATATATATGAAGAATATCTGACTTCACACAGAAATATAGCTGGAAAAGGTAGAAGAGAACCTCACAGACACCCATGAAAAGATAGTGGGTACTCCACTTTGAGAACCACTGAATCGATCCTTTTTATAGTTAATATTTCATTTTTAATATTAAAATTTCTCCTCTAATAAAATAAATTACCTTTGTTATACCAGAAGATAGAATTATAAGACATTTTAAAACTATTTTACTCTTATGAATCATTAGGCCAACAGTAAATTTTTAAAATATTTTTATTGTAAACCTTAAACAAACATACAAACATTCTATTCAGGGTGTATAATAGTAAATTATTATACTTACACAGGCACAGATATATTTAAACATATACAACACAGATAAAACTAGTTGTGGTTTTATTTAATTATTGTCCAGTAATTGTTTGCATATCTATAAGCTTCTCTTTCCTAGCTCCTAGAGTAGGTATTTCACTGTTCTCAAAACCCAATCCCCAACTTCTCCCCTCACTCTCTACAGATATCTTTACTTTACATTTCCTTGAGAAAATACCTATCTTCAGAATATAAGTCCATCAACTTCAAGTCACCCAACAAGACAAACTCAGATGCATTTGTACCCTTATTTCCCACCTTTGCTCCTGTTAAAATAAAAGCAGCATCCTTACTCCAGGCTGAAATTAATTCACTTTCTACATGCTCACTTATAAAGGCATTTAATTATACTCAAGTCTCTCCCATCCTACAAATTACAAAACAAAAACAAACTACTATTGAATTATAACACTTTAAACAAGTTTGAACTTTATGATATGTAAACTATATCTCAATAAAACTATTAAAAACAAACAAATCACACACAAATATCAATCTCAATCTCACACTGCCTTTGCTACTCTGCCTTCCTCTTCTCCTAAAACAATCTTTTAAGTTTTAACAGGTTTCTGAGTTATAACTGACATACAATAAACTACATATATTTAAAGTATACAATTTGTTGAGTTCCTGACATATGTATATGCCCTAGAAACCATCACTACAACCAATATAATAAATAAAACTATTATCAAAAGTTTCCTCTTGCCTCTTTATAATCCCTTCCTCCCGACCCCACCACACTCACAAATATGATCGGCCTTTTCAGACAAACTTCTTAAATAAGTCATCTCTAGACTTATAATCTATTCTTTATTTTGTATCCATTCACTCTTCAATTTACTGATATTGCAATATGGATTCCATGTGCACAATTTTACTTCAAGTGCTGTTATCAGTTACCAAGTCTGATGTTGTTAATTTAAAGAAGTTTCAGTTCTGACTTGATCTCTTTACAGCATTTCTCCACTTCCTCCTTCCTTGAAACACTTTTATTTTGGCTTCCATGACCACACTCTCCAGGTTTCCCTTCCACCCATAACTATTCACTGCCTGTCCCTTCTGTGCTGGCACCTTCAAGGGTTTTCCTAGGCCCTCATCTCTTATCATTTTTCCTAGGCAACTCATCTATTTAATTACTTCAATGATAATTTACAAACCGATTGTCCCTAACTTGTATTTCCAGCTCAGATCCAAATGTCTTCTGAGCTCCAGACTCACACTCACTGGGAATCTGCAGGTGCATGTCCCCCATGCACCTCAAATGGAACTCATGTTTTCCATCTCCAAACCTGTTCCTCCTCTGCTGTTTCATATCTCAGTAAGCACCTCCACAATCCTCTTATTTGCCCACATGGGAAACGTTATATACCAAGCTCGCCGCTAATTCAGAATTCAGTGGTCTCTAAGGCAAAGTAACATAAGGCAGCATTTGCCTAGCCATATTTGACTTGAGGAAATGCATCTATTTCCAGGCTATGGAAAAAAATTTCAGGCTCTGATTCTCCTATCTACCCTAGGTCATTTGTATGTAAGTGCGTGTGTATGTGTGTGCATGTGTTTGAGGGAGTAGGATGGGAAGATAGGAAAGGGGGACAAGACATAGCGAGGAAGAAAGACTTGTAGAAAGGATTTCAAAAGGCCATTTGAAAACGACCATTAAAAAAAACACTCTAAATAGATAAGCTGCCCTACAAGCAGATGATATGTCTCTAAAGCACATACAATGTAGCTTTTTCTTATTACCAATGAGAATTACACTGAAAGATACTGAACCTTATTTATTTCACACAAAACAGTTAAAAGGTATATATTTCACAGATTAGAAGAAGTGCTTCAACTAACTTTACTTCAATTATTTTAGCACTGTACAGCTAACCTCTGAAAATCATATGAATGAGGCTTTAAAAAACATATATGCTTAACTTGGATGAACCTTGAAGACATCATGTTGAGTGAAATAAGCTAGACACAAAAAGACAAACGTCTTTTGTTTCACTGATACGAAATAATTAGAGTAAGCAAATTACAGTCGGAAATTAGAATACAGGTTACCAGGGGCTGGGAAGAGGGTAATGAGCAGAGAATTTCTCTTGGAGTGATAGATAATTTTGGTGATGGATGACGGTGATGGTAGTAGCACAACACTGTGAATGTAATTAACATTCCTGAATTATATATATGAATATGGAGAAAGGGCAAAATCTTAGGTTGCATATATGCTACTAAAATGAAAATCTTCCAACCCAGGGAAAAAAAAAAAGACATGATAGGGATGTGCCAGTTTGAAAGAATGTATAAACCCTAGAAAAGCCATGCTTTATTCCTAATCACATTTTTTTTTCCTAATCCCATTTTGTAAAAGCAGCCATTTCTTCTAATCCCTATTCAGTACTGCATGTTTGAAACCATAATTAGATCATCTTCCTGGAGATGTGACTCAATCAAGAGTGGTTGTTAAGCTGGATCAAGTGGAGATGTGTCTCCACCCATTTGGGTGGGTCTTGATTAGTTTACTAGAATCCTATAAAAGAGGAAACATTTTGGAAAATGAAGGAGATTCTGAGAGAGCAGAACGACGTAGCCATCAGAAGCAGAGAGTCTACCAGCCAGCGACCTCTGGAGATGAAAAAGGAAAATGCCTCCCAGGGAGCTTCATGAAACAGGAAGCTAGGAGAGAAAGCTCACAAATGACATCATGTTCGTCACATGCCTTTCCAGATGAGAGAGAAACCCTGACCGTGTTTGCCACGTGCCTTCTCAGATGAAAGAGAAATCCTGAACTTCATCGGCCTTCTTGAACCAGGGTATCTTTCCCTGGATGCCTTAGATTGGACATTTCTTTAGACTTGTTTTAACTGGAACATTTTCTCAGCCTTAGAACTGTAAACTAGCAATTTATTAAAATCCCCTTTTTAAAAGCCATTCCATTTCTGGTATATTGCATTCCAGCAGCTAGCAAACTAGAACAAGGGAAAATTGAAAAAACTGGAGTAGTGAATATATGCTTTATATCAATATCAATATTAAATTTCTTGAACTTGATAGCTGTACTTCAGGTTGGGTACAAATGATTATCCTTGTTCTCTGGAAATGTATCTGGAAATGATAAGTGTTAGAGAAGCATGATGTATACAACCTGCTCTCAGATGTTTAGATGATTGACTGATGAAGGGAAGGGAAGGGTTGGGAAGGGATAATAAATGTAGAAAAATGTAAAAGTTGGTAAATCTGGGTATCTGGGTGAAGGGGTATATTGGAGTTCTGTGTATTGTTTTTGTACTATTTTTGTAACTTTCCTGTAAGTTCAAAGTTATTTCAAAATTAAAAGTTTATATACATATATATATACTTATTATGATACATGCTCAAGATAAGGAATGTCACTAGTTTTAAAGAATATATACTGAACAGTAAAAAGATTCCCAATTCTTCATTCCCATTCTGTAGTTAAGAGTTACTTGTGCACTTTTTCAGATTTTTTTTACATATATACAAGTATATTTTTCTTTTTCCTTTGTAATTATGAACAGACTCATACATACTAATATGGTTGAATTATGACCCTCCCCCCAAAATACATGTTCAAGTCTTAATGCCCCATTCTCATAAATGTGACCTTATTTGGAAAGAGTTTATTTTTGATGGAATTAATTTAAATGATTATTATGAATAGGGCAAGCCCTTCCAATATGATTAGTGTCTTTATAAAAAAAGAAAAAAAAGAGACAGAAACAGATATGGGGGAGAATGTTATGTGATAACTAGGGCAGAGACTGATGTTCAAGGATTGTGAGCAAACCACCAGAGGCTATGAAGAAGCAAGAAAGGATTCTCTTCCAAAAATTTTAGAATTATAGCCTCCAGAATTAAAAAATAAATTTCTGTTGTTTTAAGCTTTTCAGTTTTTGGTTCTTTATTATGGCAGTCCAAGGAAACTTAGCCATTTACCATATACACTGTTCTGCCCCTTGCCTTTATTACTTACTAATAAATACACTGACGTCATCTTTCCACATAAGGACATGTAGAGAATACTTTTTCATTGTTTCTTATATCAGTGATCATCACCTCTATTGGTTTGGGGCAACAACAAACTAGGTGTCATCCTTGATTCCTTAGATCCAATCCATCTCCAATTCCTGTTGCCTTTACCTCATAATTGTCCCTCAATTCATTTCACTTCTCCTTATCTCCACAGTCATTGACCCAATCCAAGCTACTGTTACCTCTCACCTGGATTACTACAATAATCTTTCACTAGACACTGTTCCACTACGGGCTATCTCCAAACTACATTGCAGCCATAGTTGTTTTTCAAAATGCTTTTCTGACGTTAAGCTCTTGTTTTAAAAAAAAAAAAAACATTTAATTGTTTCCTATTATTCTTAAAGTCCAAAATCTTTAACATGGCCTACAATACCCTGTCTTACTTCTTTACACATTCCTCTCTTCTAACTTTTTATACTACAGCTTTCCCTTAGGTCCTTGATATCATTCTTTCCTTTCACTTCCCAGGAATTAGGCATACGCACTTTCCATAATTTTAGAATGCTTTGCACTTCATTCATTCATACTTAATCTTAAATTTCAGATCAAACTTTACTTTCTCAGGGAAGCCTTCTGTGCCAGTTTGAATCTACTGTGTAACCCAGAAAAGTCATGTCCTTTAATCCTCATTCAATATCGTGGGTGGCAACTTTTGATTAGATGGTTTCCATGGAGACATGTATCCACCCTTCAAGGTGGGGTTGCTTACTGGAGGCCTTTAAGAGGAAACATTTTGGAAAAAGCTTTAGAGCCCCTAGAGCCAGAGACCTTTGGAGATGATGAAAAAAAAAATCCCCAGAGGAGCTTCATGAAACAAGAAGCCAAGAAAGAAAGGTAGCAGACTTCGCCATGTGCCCTTCCACTGAGAAAAAAACCCCAAACTTCATTGGCCTTTCTTGGGTGAAGGTAACCTCCTGCTGGTGCCTTAGTTTGGACATTTTCATAGCCTTGCTTTACTTTGGACTTTTTCACAGACTTAGAACTGTAAACCTGCAACTTAATAAATTCCCCTGTTTAAAAGCCATTTCGTTTCTGGTTTATTGCATTCCAAAAGCCTGCAAATTATAACACCTTCTCTGAGCCTCTAGTTTAAGTCAAGTTTTTTGGTTATATGCTCTTATAGAACCAAATTTATCCTTTTAAGGGCACTTATCTCAGTTTGTACTTAAATATTATTATTAATGTAAGTATCAAATATCATTAATGCAAAGGCTTCTCCACCAAAAGGAAACTGTAAATTCCACACAAGCAAGAACCACATCTTTTTTCCTTACCACCTAGCAAATGACTGACATATAGTAGGTGTTCAAAATACTTACAGAATGCATGAATATAGATAGGTCTGCCTTGTTCTTTTTTATTTGAGCAGTTTTATTGATATATATTCACATCATACATCTAAAGTGTATAATCCATTTAAGAACCTTTTCATTATTCAAAAATAATTAAAAAAAAAAGAAAACCCAAAACATCCCATACCCCTTATCTTCCACTATTATTAACTCTTTGTATTGGTGTGGTACATCTGTTACTGTTGATGAAAGAATTAAAATATTACTGCTAACTATAGTCCAGAGTTTGCAATAAGTCCAATTTTTCCCATATACCTCTCTTACTAACTCTTTGTAGCAGAGACATAATTGTTCTAGTTCACGAAAGATACTTTTTTTGTTTTTAATATTTTTAATAATGAAACAACATTTAAACACAGACATTCTTAGCAAACATTCCATACATGGTGTACAATCAATGGCTCACAATATCATCACATAGAGATCATTTTTTAAAATGCAATTTTACTGAGATATATTCACAAACCATACAATCTATCTGAATTATACAATAAATGGCTCAAAATATTATCACATAGTTGTGCATTCATAATGATGATAAACTTTTTAGAACATTTTCATTACTCCAAAAAAAGAAATAAAAAGAAAAAAAGAAAACCCAAACATCACACACCACATATCCCCCCCATAATTGGCCCCTAGTATAGATGTGGTACATGTGTTACTGTTGATGAAAGAATATTAAGATATTACTATTAACTGTGCATAGTTTGCAATAGGTAATTTTCCCCATAAACCACTCCATTACTGACTCCTTTTAATAGAATTGTGTATTTGTTCTAGTCCACATAAGAACTTCTTTATATTTGTACTGTTAATCACTGTTATCATCCAACACAGGCTCCACTATGTTATACAGTCCCAAATTTTATCCTCCAGCCCAGTATCATACTCTACTTTAAGCCTCTCCTTTCAACAATAATCACACATATAATTCAGTGCTGTTAATTAACATTCACCATATTGTGCTACCATCATCTCTATCTGTTTCCAAACATTTAAATTCAACCTAGTTTAAAATTCTGCACACATTAAGCATCCACTCCCCATTCCCTACCTTCGTTCTATTTCCTGGTAACCTATATTCCCAGATTTAACACTATGAATTTACTTATTATAATTAGCTCATATCAGTGAGATCATACAATATTTGTCCTTTTAGGTCTAGCTTATTTCATCAACATAATGTCCTCAAGATTCATCCATGTTGTTGCATCATGCTTCAGGACTTCATTTCTTTTCACTACTGAATAATATTCCATCATATGTATATATCACCTTTTGTTTATCCATTCATTGACTGATGGACACTTTCCTTGTTTTCATCTGTGCTGGTGTGAATTTGTGGACCCCAGAAAAGCCATGTCTTTTAATCCTCGTTCAGTATTGCTGGGTGGAAGTTTTTAAATTATCCATGGAGATGTGACCCACCCAATTGTGAGTGGTAACTTTTGATTAGATGATTTCCATGGAGGTGTGTCTCCACCCATTCAAGGTGGAGTTGCTTAATGGAGCCCTTTAAGAAGGAACCATTTTGGAAAGACCTATAGGACTCACACAGCCAGAGACCTTTGGAGATGTAAAAGGAAAATGCCGCAGGGGGAGCTTCATGAACCAAGAGAAAGTTAGCAGATGCCACCACGTTCACCATGTGCCTTTCCAGTTGAGAGAGAAATCCTGACCATCATTGGCCTTCTTGAACCAAGGTATCTTTCCCTGGATGCCTTAGATTGGACATTTCTATAGCTTTGCTTTAGTTGGGACATTTTCATGGCCTTAGAACTGTAAACTTGCCATTTAATAAATTTGCCCTTTTAAAAGCCATTCTGTTTCTGGTATATCATATTCCAGTAGCTAGCAAACTAGAACACCATCTTTTAGCAATTGCGAATAGTGCCACTATGAACTCCAACACTTGTAACTTTCTGACTTTTTTATAATAGCCATTATTCTAGTAGATGCGAAATAATATCTCATTGTGGTTTTGATCTGTATTTCCCTGATAGCTAATGATGTTGAGACTCTTTCACATGCTTTTTAACCATTTGTATTTCTTCTTTGGAAAAGTGTCTATTTGTGTCTTTTGCCCATTTTTTAACTGGGTTGCTTGCCCTTTTTATGGTTGAGTTGTAGGATTTCTTCATATGTTCTAGATATTAAACACTTATTGGACATGTGATTTCCAAGTATTTTCTTCCATTCAGTAGGCTTCCTTTTCCCGTTTTTAACAAAGTCCTTTGATGCACAAGTCTTAAATTTTGAGCACGTCCCATTTATCTATTTTTTTTCTTTCACTGTTTGCATTTTGGGTGTCAAGTCTAAGAAACCCCCATCCACCACAAGATCTTGAAGATGCTTTCCTACATTTTCTTCTAGGAGTTTTATGGTCCTGTCTCTTGTAGTTAGGTTTCTAGTCAATTTGAGTTAATTTTTATATAAGGTGTGAGATAGGGATCCTTTTTCATTCTTTGGGATATGGATATCCAGTTCTCCCAGGACCATTTGTTGAAGAGATTGTTCAGTCCCAATTGAGTAGTCTTTGATGGCTTCTTGAAAATCAACTGACCATAAATGTTTGGATCTATTTCTGAACTCCTAATTTGGTTCCATTGTTCAATATGTCTATCTTTATGCCAGTACCAAGCTGTTTTGACCATTGTAGCTTTGTAATATGCTTTAAAGTCAGGCAGTGTTAAGTCCTCCATCTTTGTTCTTCTTTTTCAAGATGTTTTTTGGCTATTTGGGGCCAACTTGCCCTTCCAAATAAATGTAATATTGGCTTTCCTGTTTCTTTAAAGTAGGCGTTGGAATTTTAATTGGGATTGCATCGAATCTGTAAGTCAATTTTGGTAGAACTGACAGCTTAACTATATTTAATTTTCAAATCCATGAACACAGAATGTCCTTCCACTTATTTAGGTATTCTTTGAGCAAGTTATTCTTTTTTTAATAGCTGCAAACATTCTACTTAATGGATGTCATATTTCTTTACCCAATTCCATAATGACGGATTTTGCTATTACAAACAATTCCAAAATAGATTTTGTTATTACAAACAATGCTAGGGTGAACACTTGCCAGAATAGCTATTAAAAAATTATTAGATATAAAATTGTTCGTCAAATAAGTACGCTTAAAATTTTAATATTTACAAATTGTCCTCCTAAAAGGTTATAATTTTACTTTAGCCAATAGTTTGTTCTGAGTACCCATTTGTACATACTTAATACTCAACTTGTTTAACCAAAATAAGCCAATTATTTTTTGGGGAGAGGTATTAGAGAATATGTTAGTTCTTATGTAGGAGAGTTTATTATTCATATTTTAGTATCTTATGAAGTATTTAAAATTAAAATATTTAAGTTAATTATTTCTATAAAATAAATTTCAGCACACGAGTTAAAAAAAAAAAACAAAGCTAAATGCTCAGGAAAATGCTTAGGAATTGAAAGACTGAAAAAATTCATGCATTGAAAACTCCTCTATTTATTAAACTTACATTCTATGTCATATAGAATACTTCTGTTATATTGAAGACTTTTTTCCTTTCTGAAGCTCTGTTTTTCCTTGTTTCAAACAGTAGATTGAAAACCATTCTTGGCTTGTGAAAAAGAAGGAAGAGGTCCCACTCTGATCAAGATGGCAGAATGAGATGCTTCAGGGCACCATCAACCCACAGAAGCGTTGAACAAACAGTAAGAACTGGCAAAAATATTTTTCTGAAGGTTCCAGAAAACAATTAGAGAACTTCAATAACAGGACAAACGGCACATCAAGAAAAAAGCTACTTAAAAGTTGTAGGATCAGGGTGCAAAGGTAGTTCAGTGGTAGAATTCTCGCCTGCCATGAGGGAGACACCTGGGTTCAATTTCCAGCCCATGTACTTCCCCCAAAACAAACAAGCAAACAAAAATTCAACAAATGGTGCTGCAATAACAGGACACTTACATGGAAAAATAATGAAATATGACCCCACCATACACATACACACTCACACAAAAAGTAGTAGGATCACACGGCACCCTAGCTGGTCCTTACCCATCCCATCACTGGCTTGGCACAGAGCCAGTTCATGCTCTCAGTGTAAGTCTCTGGTCCTGAAAGAAGCAGATTAACCTCATGTACATACTGAGAGCATGCATGTCTGGCCCAAACTGTCTGGTGGTGGCATGAGGAACTTGCTCCCCTAGATCTTGCTGTGCGTGTAGAAGGCAGTTTGCAGAGCTCCCCTATGGAACACTGTGGGAGAGATGCCAAGTGGTTGCCTGAGGCAAGGGATTACTCGCTGTACAGCGCAGTACCCAGGGCCAAGAGGAAACGGTTTTGTAGAAAAGAGGGAATGTCAACATCTACGTAAAAGGAGAATTCCCAGAATGACATGCCCATGTCCAAGACAAGAAGCATGGCAGAAAGGACTGGCAAGACCCCCTACACTTTGGCCTGGAATTATTCTCTAAACTTACTTTATTGTACAGGTCAATCTGCAAGAAATGAGAAAGGTATTTTCTTTTTTTCCTTCCTTCCTTTTTTTTTTTTTTTTTTTTTTTTTGTTAGCTCCTGACATTCAAGAAAAGCTCTGTCATATTACCTAGATATAGGTTTAAGGGATAGACATTGCAGAGTTTAAATTCCAGTGACAACACATTAGAATATCGAAATGTCCTAGTGCAACACAAGGTTACAAACCATATAAAGAAACAGGAAGCGAAGGCCCAGCCAGTCAAAGGGGAAGAGTAAAGTATTAGAAACTATCAATGAAGTGGACCAGACTTCGGACATACCAAAGACTTTAAAAAAATTATCCTAAATGTGCCCAAAGAGCTAAACGAAATCAGGAAAATGATAGATGAATTCAAAGAGAATACCAAGATATGGAAATTATGAAAAGCAATAACAGATCTGAAGTAACAGAAATTTAAAATTCCCTAGAGTGTAAAACAGCAGATTGGAGCTGGAAGAAGTAAGAAATCAGTGAACCTGAAGGTAAGGCAACTGAAATCACTCAGGATGAAGAGAGAGAAAGAGGAAAGAATAAAGAAAAGTGAACAGAGCCTGAGAAACTTATGCGATACCATTTACTGTACCGATATACACATTTTGGAAGTCCCAGAAAGAAAAGAAAGAGAGAAAGGATAGAAAGAATAGTCAAGGAAATAACAGATGAAAACATCCAAAATTTAATGTAAGACATGAATATATACATCCAAGATGCTCAAAGAACTCCAAACAGGATAAATCCAAAAAGACACACACCATGCCATGCTATAATCAAAATGCTGAATGCCAAAGATAGAGTATTCTAAAAGCTCCAAGACAGAAGCCATATGTTACATACCAGGAAACCTGAATAAGATGAAATACCAATTTCTCATTGGAAACCATGGAGGCAAGAAGGCAATAGGAAGACATAAAGAGCGGAAAGCAAAATTTGCCAACCAAGTATTCTGTAACTGGAAAAACTGTCTTTCAAAAAGCAGGGGGGAATTAAGACATTCCCAGATAAATAAAGTTTAAGGACTTTAACACCACTAGACTGGCCCTGCAAGAAATGCTAAAGACAGTTCTGCAGGTTGAGAGGAAAGGACACTAGACTATTGACTGAAGCCACATGAAGAAATAAAGGTCTGTAAATACAATATCAGTACTACTGTATTTTTACTTTTTTTTTTTTAACATGGGCAGGCACCGGGAATCGAACCTGGGTCCTCTGGCATGGCAGGCAAGCATTCTTGCTTGCTGAGCCACCATGGCCCACCCTATTTTTACATTTTAATTACCCTTTTTATTTACTACAAGATCTAAAAGGCAAATACATAAAAGGTAATAATAAATCAATGACTTCAGACCCATAATGAAAAATGTAATCTGTGACAAGAGCTACATAAAGGTAGGGGGAGGGAAGGGTATAGGAACATAGTTTGTATATGTTATTGAAGTGAAATCGGTTTCAAAGCAATCAAGATTATATAGATTTAGTATGTGAAATTTAAGCCCAATGTTAAAATTTCTTTGTGGTAATCAGAGAACATGCAAATTCACAGAGACAGAAAATAGAGTATAGGTTACCAGAAGTGGGAGTCAGGGGCAATTAGGAGTGTAGGGATTCTGTTAGAGGAGAAGAGAAAGTTCAAGTAATGGAAGGTGGTAAGGCTAATGCAACATTATGAATGCGAGAATCCACTGACTGGAATGCTTGAGAGGAGTTGGAATGAGAAGATTCATGTTATATATAGATTTCCACAATTATTAAAAAAAGGAAAGGAACTAAAGAGATAATGACAATTAAACGCAATCCATAATACTAGTGGTATCTAAAACAGAGGAGAAAGGGTTGAAAAGGACATTATTGAGACAAAAGAAAAAATGTTAAATTTCTTGAACTTGTTAAGTGCACTTAAGGTATTACATGTTAATATCCTTTTTTGGTACGAAACATACATGGAAGTATAATGTGTACAAGAAATACAATGTGTGCAAACTGCTCTCAAATGCTCATAAAATAACTAGACAGATTATTGACAGAAGAAAGGATGGATGGGCAAAGGTGGCAAATGTTAAGACTGGTGAATCTGGGTATCTGAGGAGGGTGGTGTTGGTGTTCCCTTTAGGGGGTTTGTATCATTTTTTTAAGTTTGAAAGTATTCCAAAATAAAAACATTTAAATTAAAAAAAGAGAGGAAAATCACAATAGAAATATTTATACTTATAAGAACACATGGAAAATAGAGAGAAAATTTAACATTTCATATTGAATTAAATTTTTTTCTTCAAGACATTAACATTCTGACCTAGTTTCTCCTACTTTCCCCTTCATTCTTTTTTTTTATTTTGTATGCTGCCTGGTGGGGGTCACATTTCATTCTTTTTTCCATGTGACTATCCTGTTATTGCAGCCACAATTGCTGAATTTTTTTTCCTTTGGAAGTGTATGCGCTGGGAATCAAACCTGGGTCTCCCACATGGCAGATGAGAATTCTACCACTGAACTACCCTTGCATTCCTCTCCCTCATTCTTAATACATCTGACACAGTAATTGCTGTCACTTTTGACTAAACTGTATAACATGTACATTTCTTCTGAGTCATTAAATATGACCTTTCTGGAAGTACCTGAAAATGTAGAGGTGTGTTCCAGTACCATGTTTCTTGAAGATGATTCTATAATGATATAGTTTTCGCAAAACTGACTGTGTGATTGTGAAAACCTTGTTTTGTGTCTGATGCTTCTTTTATTTACGGTATGGAGAGATGAGTAAAACAAGAATTAAAAATAAATAAATAATAGGGGGAACAAATGTTAAAACAAATTTAGTAGATTGAAATGCTAGTGATCAATGAAAGGGAGTGATAAGGGGTATAGAAAAAAATAGGGAAAACAAAGGCTAAAACATATTGGGTAGATGGAAATACTAGCAGTCAATGAGAGGGAGGGGTAAGGGGTATGGTATGTATGAGTTTGTTTTTTTTTCTTATTATTTCTTTTTTCTGAATTGATGCAAATGTTCTAAGAAATGATCACGGTAATGAATAAACAACTATGTGATGATATTGCGAGTTAATGATTATATAGCAAGAATGGAGTGATCATATGGTAAGAATGTTCGTGTTTGTATGCTGCTATGTTTAAAAAAAAAAAAAAAAAGAACCTTCTCCTTCAGTATCCCAGTAGTAGTTAGGAAAAGTACTTGTGATGGCATTCCCTTGTCTAGGTCTTTGCTATGTTTTTAATCTCTTTGTGTTTCCATCTCCTCATCTGACCAACGAAAGTCATAGTTCAACTGACCTCTACACCATTAAAAATTACAAGATTAAGGAGAAAATCCCTTTGTATTTAATTCTTCTAATTTAAGATTTTTCAACAACACACCAGAGCTGTGTTTAAGGGAGCAGCACCCCACTCCTAACTTGCTCTGCCTCTTAAGTAAACATATCCCACTTAAAATCTTTGGATTTCTGATAATTTAGGAGCTTTGGGCTTTTCAGGATTAGTTTTCTTCCATAAGCAATCTCAGCTGTACTGATCTCAGATTATGTAACAAAAATTATTTACACATAAAAAGAAAAATCAGGGCGGCTGCCGTGGCTCAGCAGGCAGAGCTCCGACCTGCCGTGCTGGAGGTCTGGAGTTCAATCCCTGGTGCCTCCTGCCCATATGCAAATTTAAAAAAAAAAAAGAAAAATCACTAGTTTTCATCTCCTTCATTTCTATCATTGAAGCAGAATAAGGAGGATTAGTTTTTAGAGGTTTGTTTTTTAACTGTCTGTGCCAGAATGAATCTGTTTTGTACTCCAGAAAAGCCAAGTTCTTTAATCCTCATTCAATATTGCTGGGTGGGATCTTTTTGATGATTTCCATGGAGATGAGACCCATCCAATTGTGGGTGGTAACTTCTGATTAGATGGTTTCCATGGAGATGTGCCTCCACCCATTCACGGTAGGGTTGCTTACTGGAGTCTTTTAAGAGGGAACCATTTTGGAAAAAGCTTTAGAGCTTACAGAACCAAAAGAACCAAGAGAGCCCACGCAGCCAAAGATCTTTGGAGATGCAGAAAGAAGGTGTTCCTGGGGTCGCCTTATGAAATGAGGAGAGAAAGCTAGCAAACATTGTTGTGTGCTTTCCAGCTGAGAGAAAGAAACCCTGAATGTCATTAGCCTTCTTGGGCCAAGATATCTTTACCTGGATGCCTTAGTTTGGACTTTTTTTTTAGCCTTGCCTTAATTTGAACATTTTCAAGGCCTTAGAACTATAAACTTGCAACTTAATAAATTCCCATTTAAAAGTCATTCCAATTCTGGTATATTACATTCTGGCAGCTTACAAACTAAAACACTGTCCTAATTAATGGGTTTTCACATTCAATAGACAGTTCTTTTCTGCATGAAGATTTATAGCAACATCAGCTCTTACCTTAACTGGGAAGCTACATTTTCCAGTACGCACCCCTTCTTCATCTGTCTGCCACTGATGTGGACGACTGGCCTCCGGAACATAAACATCTTTCTTTCTCCTAAAACTTTGCCGTAGTTTGTTCATTGTAATTTTTACAACCTGCAGACATAGAAAAAGAAATCTGAAAAAAGGAATTACGACCTTCTCACATACTTGTACTAATAAAAATCTAATGTCCCAAATTTAATGCTTGGCTTAGAGAAAGTGAGCAATTAGTATACTTCCTCTTAGGGTGACTCTAATCTCAAGCAAAGAAATATTTGAATTTTTGAAAAGATAACTACAATACTAGTCCTGATAAAACAATAATAAACTCTAACAGGATTTGAAGAAATGCTAATCTAAGAACTGTTAAATATTTTAATTGTAATAAATCAAAGAGAAATTCTCTCCATTGATCTACCTGTCAAACTTATTTTAACTTCTGAAAATGGAAATTTTTACATGTAGGCCAAATTATAGACTATGAACAATTTCTAAAAAATTCTGAATACTTTCATATTTAGTAGGAAAAAATCATCAGAAACACTAGAATTTGGAGGCACTAACTATGCAAACATGAATGGACATCTGCACCCTTGTGTTTATGGCGGCAGTGTTCATGATCCACAATGGACAGAGGTGGCCTGAGCATACAAGGACTGAGGAATGAAAGGGGGAACTGTGGGGTATATATACAAAGGACTACTGAGCAGCCGCAAGAAGGAATGAAGTTGTGAGGCATGCAACTAGGTGTATGAAACATAAGGACTGTATGTTGAATGAAATGTCAGGAACAAAAAGACAAATAGTATCATGCCTCACTTATATGGGCTAACTATAATATAAAAACTTGGTGAACTAAAGTCAAGAACATGGGTTATGAGGTTGGGGCCTATTGTAAAGGGTCCTAGATTATAAGTTCTTACAGCAATCACATCTATTCCAGAGTTTTAACTGTTATTTCTAAATTCTGTGATACTGAGCTGCTTGTTTATAACCGGTCATTCCCAGAAACTTCAGGTATTTATGTGAAATCTGAGACTCAGAGTTAGAGCTCTGAAGCTGTGAAATCAGCAGCACCCCATATAGGGACTGTTTAAAAAGTTGAAAAAGTGATCAGACATCGAGTAGAGATATGAATGAAGCTGATCTGGGTAGGATCAGGGTAGATGAGAACACAGGGTAAAGGATAATATCACCCATATTTTAAAACTTAAACTTCTATGTGAGACCAAAAAGAGAGTTGTTTATTTGGTGCAAAATTTATATTTTGGGTAGTACATTTCCTAATTTAACTTGTATGGTCAGTTTAGTTGAATACCATAAGCACAAGGAATCTTGAATAGGGAGTGAAATTTTGTTGGTTTGTGCAGATTGGTGTAATGCCCTGATATATCCCAGAGTAGTATGGGCAGTGAATAAAAACGTCTTTGCAAAGTCCCCTTGCGGGTCCGGTGAGATAGGAGGAAATATTCAACTTCCCCATTTGGAGAATTTCTGCTATTCTTGTAAGCAGAGGAGACAACAAAATCAACAGGTTGAGTCCTCGATCTTGGGGTTCGCCCCTATGAAACTTATTCCTACAAAGGACAGGCTAAGCCTACTTAAAATTAGGCCTAAGAGTCACTCCCAGAGAAACTCTTCTGTTGCTCAGATGTGGCCTCTTCCTAAGCCAACTTGGCTGGTGAACTCTCTGCCCACCCTGGTACATGGAACATGACTCCCAGGGGTGTAAATCTCCTTGGCAACGTGGTACAGAAATCCCGGGATAAGCTGGAACCCAGCATGAAATGACCAAAAGGGAGAAGCCTTCCTGACCAAAAGGGAGAAGACAGAAATGAGACAAAATTTCAGTGGCTGAGAGATTTCAGAGTCAAGAGGTTATTCTGGAGGTTATTCTTATGCGTTATATAGATATCCCTTTTTAGTTATGGTGTATTGGAGTGGCTGGAGGGAAGTATCTGAAACTGCTGAGCTGGGTTCAAGTAGCCTTGATTCTTGAAGACGATTGTATAAAGAAATAACTTTTACAATGTGTGTTAGTTAGATTCAGTTGTCAACTTGGCCAGGTGAGCATACCTAGTCTTGTTGCTGTGGACATAAGCCAATGGTACGTGAACCTCATCTGTTGCTAATTACATCTGCAGTCGACTAGGAGGCGTGTCTGCTGCAATGAGTGACGTTTGACTTAATTGGCTGGTGCTTAAATGAGAGAACGCAATGTAGCACACCCTAAGCAGCTTGGTATTCCTCATCTCAGCACTTGCAGCTCAGCCCAGGCCTTTGGAGATGGAGAAAGAAGTCACCCCGGGGAAAGTTGTTGGAACCCAAGGGCCTGGAGAGAAGACCAGCTGAGACCATCCTGTGTCTTCCACGTAAGAAAGAGCCTCAGTGGAAAGTTAGCTGCCTTTCCTCTGAAGAACTAACAAAATAAATCCCCTTTTATTAAAAGCCAATCCGTCTCTGGTGTGTTGCATTCCGGCAGCTAGCAAACTAGAACACAATGTGACTGCGGGGTTGTGATAACCTTGTGTCTGATGCTCCTTTTATCCAGGGTATGGACAGATGAGTAAAAAAAAATGGATAAAAATAAATAATAGGGGGCACAAAGGGTAAAATAAATTGGGTAGATGGTAATACTAGTGGTTAATGAGAGGGAGGGGTAAGATGTATGGTATGCATGAGTTTTTTCTTTTCTCTTATTTTTTTTTCTGGAGTGATGCAAATGTTCTAAAAATGATCATGGTGATGAGCATACCAACTATGTAATGATATGTGAGCTACTGATTGTACACCATGTATGGAATGTATATGTGTAAAGATTTATCAATAAAAATATATTTTTTAAAAAGAACCAATGAATAAACGTGCTAGAATAAGTGCCCCTTTACAGAATAAAATCTTAAAATCTGAAAACAAATACCTCCTTTTTTTTTTCTGTTAAGGAGCATGACTCATTCTTTCTCTGAAAGTTTAACTTCAACTAGCCTAAAACTGGAGAAAATTTTCTCACTTAACTGGAGAAAATATGTGACAAAACTATAAAAAGGGAATGTCCACTCTGTTAGGAATGTTAAATAAAAAGGGATTGGACATTAATCCTCACATGACAGTAATGAAAGACCTAAAATCAAAGTCTGCATTTGAGGAAAGGCGTTTTGTATTTTAAAATTCATGCCACAGCAGAACTATTAGCTAATTAGCTAATTTACACAGACAAGCCAGTATCTTTTTAAAATGTAAAAATTCTGACAGAGTGGAATGGCAGGGTAAAAATCTCCAGACTTCCATAAAGAATTCCATAACCTTCCTTGATAATATACCCTGTTATACTCTTTCACATCACATTTAAAAAATATATATGAATATAAATAGCAGAGAACAAAAATTACCTATACCCTTACTCAAAATGACACTTAAGGTATCTTCAGACAAAAAGCCTATTTGATTAATTTCTTCCTCTCAGCAAAGAAGACCTACCCACCTATCCAATCACCCAGATACCTAAAAACCATCCTTGCATTCACCCTTTCTTTTTGGCCAATAACTCACTTCCTTAATACCTCTTACACTCATCCCCCCTCCCCTGCCGCCCCCACCACACCAATCCCACTATCTTCAGACATTTTTGCTTAATTATTGTAAAAGCCTACTACTCTTCTCTTTGCCTCCAACAGAGTTCCATTCCAATCTATTCTCTTGACTACTGCCAGAGTGAGTTTTCTAAAACACAAATCTAATCACGTAATTATTCTGCTTAAATCCTTCAATGACTTCATATGACCTTCATAATAAATATAAAATCCCTCAGCATGGCAAACACCATCCTTTTTCATCTGGCTTCTCTCACCAACCCCACATTTACCTGTCAAACTCTATTCATACTAAACTACTTACAGTTCTCCAAACAACGTATGCTCTCTTCCAGAGCCTCTGTATATGCTCTTCCCTCTGCTTAGAATAAAAAGACCTTTTTCTATTTCCCTCTGGTTAAACCCTACTTATCTTTAATTCAGCTCAGGAGTTAACCTTATCAGGGAAGATAGCATTTTTTCTGACAAGCCCCCACCTGGTCTGGTGTAGGTTTTTCCATTTCATATGATTCTCATTACCATGCTCTGCTTACTTCTCTCATTGTATTCATTAAACCTTATAGAAACTGTCTATTTCCTTAATGGTAGACTGCATCTTATTTGTTTAAGTATTATCCCTAGGTCCTATGAGAACCTATCATACAGGGCATACTATAAACCTGATGAAATGAAAGATAAAATAGACCTCCATCACAGTGGAGACCATTTACTAGGTGAGGTAAGTCTAGACATATAAGACCAGAGAATCAACAATGTTGGAAAAGACTATATACGTAATCCAGTCCAACCTTCTACTGATAAAGGAAGCACACTGTCATTTCCCTCAGAGGAGGACATCCACCCTCTGCCTAAATATCTCTATAATACTGTTAAGTTTATTTGTTCTCTGGGCAGCTATTTATTGCTGCAGTATTCTGTTGCCAATTAACAGAACAGGCTAAAATTGCCAACAAATTTAGAATCAATATCTTTGTCACTTTCAGTACTCAAGATGGTTTGTCATCAGCATTTCTGCTGATATGAGTACATAGCAATGATTCTTGAACTACGTTTCAATTACCCTAGGATGTCCATGGAGGAGCCACAGGGGCCATGGGTTATTTGGGCGATGTAGAAAGGGTAATGGAAGACTGGACTGCACTCAACTCTCAGGAGGGTGTTCAGGTCCCCAACCCAACTTCAGACAATCTCCACTTTATCTGATTTGTTGGGGTTCCTTGTAAAAGTTTGAGGTAAGAGTTGCATGAGTGGAAAAAGTCTGAAAATAAGCAATATCTTAATAGTTCTAAAACAAATTTGGCAAAAATAAAAATATATAGTTATTGTATCCTGCTTGCAATTTCTTAAAAAGAAACCAACAATGGTCTGTAAAACAATCTTAGAATTACAAAAATAATTACACATTAAGGAAGAAACCAAACATTCTGTTTTTAAGTAATCTACATATAATGATTTTGCTTATGAAGAAAGAAAATGGATAAGAAAAAATAGAAAACGTGATAATTCAAAGTAATATTTACTATTGGTCATCAACAAAGTTGAACTTTACTTCCAAATAAAGAAAATCAGACCTCTCAGGAAAAATCCTGCTTGAACAAAGGCAAATATGTATTTTTGAAAGTATAAAAACTGACAAAGAACAAACATATTTTGTCCTACAAACTAAAGAAACAGAAAAGAAATCCCTAACCTACTAGAATTTCAGAAGTCACTAGACACAACTTAATCGCCAAATTCAGAAAATATTTTCACAGTTCTCATTCTCAACTGTTCTGTAAAATTTGACACCATGACTCCAACTCTATTTTGTACACTTGCTTCCTCCTTGGGCACCCCAATACACTCTACTCCTCTTCATCTCTGTTTTTCTGTGACTTCTTTGAAGGTCTCCTCTACTTTCTCCCACCCATTGAGGGTATTCTCCAAATATCTGTATTTTCTCTGTTCATACTATCACTTTAAGAAAAATAATTAGTCAGTACAAACTATCACTCAACTCTGATGATTTCCAAGTTGTACTACTTGTCTTGCTCTCTTTCTTTAAAGTTTCTCTATTTGTATGCATTGATGTTGCCTTGAACACATTAACTCAAATATAATTCATCACCTCTCATCTCCCATCCCTAAAGACTTAACTACTCACCAATTTGGTTGGTTAGGTTAAAAATCGTTTAAGAATTTACTATGTGTGGGGCCTCATGGTTAATGCTACTGAATACAGAAATTAATAAGACAACTTCCCTGCCTTTTCGTGGTTCTCTACCCTCATAAATGGGTTAAGTGCTCTGGAAGCACTGTCTAAGTTCAGGAAAGAGGATAGTGCCTGAGGTAATTTTTGAAGGAAGAACAGGCGTAATAGGGGGTAGGAGGGAAAAGAAATTTAAGATAGACACAACAGTGTCAACAAAATCATAGGATCCAAATGCTAGTCAGCAATGCAAGAAGAGTGATAGAAGGAGGCTTGAGAAGTAAGCAAGGATCAGGTCTTGTAGGGAGCTAGGGATTTTATTTTACAGGCACTTGGAAGCCAGAAGAAAGTATTACCAAGGTTATTCTTATGCATTATATAGATATCCCTTTTTAATTTTTAGTGTATTAGAATAGCTAGAAGGAAATACCTGAAATTGCTGAACTGTATTCCAGTAGCCTTTTTTATTGAAGATGACTGTATAACTATACAGCTTTTACAGTGTGACCATGTGATTCTGAAAACTTTGTGGCTGATGCTAACTTTATTCAGGTTATGGACAGATGAGTAGAAAAATAAGGACAAAAAAATAAATAACAGGGAGGGGATAAAGGGTAAAAAAAATTGGGTAGAGTGCAACACTAGTGGCCAATGAGAAGGGGGGTTAAAGGGTATGGGATGTACAGGGCTTTTCTTTTTTCTTTTTATTTCTTTTCCTGGAGTGATGCAAATGTTCTAAAAATGATCATGGTGATGAGCATACCAACTATGTAATGAAAAAAACCAGATCAGTGACATGGTTAGGATTAAAAACTTAGATTACTCTGGTGGCTGTATGGAAAACAACTCGGGGAAGGTGGGGGAAGACTACAGGTTTTTTTAATAACTTAGGCAAATTATGGTAAGAGCTTGAACTAGGGCAGTGGTGGTAGCACACGTTGAGAAACAGAAATCGAAGTAAAATTTAGAAGGTAAGATTAGCAAAGAGAAGATTAGCAAGGAGAATTCAGTCAATAGGATTTAAGTGTGCTCCAGGACATCATTTTGCCAGGACAATAAGACAGTAAACCAATAATCAGGCTCACTGTGCTTCAGGAAATTCTTGCAGCAAACTAATTTATCTGGGCAAACAACTCTCTTTATAGGATAACAGACTGCTTCAAAACCTTTTTCTTGCTAAGTCTACTAATTCTAACTATTGTGTAGCAAAATTTGCCCCTTCCCACCAGTTTCCCACCTCGAAGGACTCGCATTAAACCATTTGGGTACAGATCTCAAAACCCTGTAAGCACGCTTTCCTAACTCTGTTCTTTGAAACACTACCAAAAGAACACTATTCAAGAGAACAGACTTCCTTACCTTATTAAGTTTAATAAACTCAGCTTTGTTTGTTCAACAGGATTCTCTGGAGGCCTTTCTGGGGAAAGTTAATAGCAGGAATTGGCAAATGAATATGGAAGGTGGGGAAGAGGGAGAAATACAAATATTACTCCTAAGTTTTAGGCGTCAGCAAATTGGACATAAGCTTGAAGTTCAGCAGAGAGGTCAGGGCAACAACATAGGCAAAACTTATTTTCTAGTAGGAGTTGGGACACAAAATAGAATTAAACCCAATACAATTGAATATGATAAACTGAGGTACACACATCATATAATCAGCCAGTATGCATTAATACAGCTGCGCCAGTGCTTAAAATTTTATAATGTTTATGTTCTAGATGGTAAACACTGTACTGAACCCACTAGATCTACGCGATCTTCCACAATTCAACAATTAATAGTGCTCAGTTATGCCACCTGTTAACCTAAGGCCAGTGACAGTACACAGTCAGACCCCAAAAGTCCCATCACCCACTTGCTGGCTCTCTCCAAGGTCCCCAGAAGGTTTGCCACTGATATTTACAAGGTAGAGGACATGCAATGCACAGGACGAAATAATAACCAATATTGCATAAGCTCTTCCAAAAAACTTGAGGAGAAGGGAACACTTCTCAATTCATTCTATGTGGCCACTATTTCCCTGATACCAAAACCAAAACCAAAGATATTATCAGAACAAGTAAGGTACAGATCAAAATGTCTCATGAACATACATATAAAAACTCTAAACAAAATTTTAGCAAATGAAATCAAACAATAAACAAAGAGGGTAATATGTCCTGACCACATAGGTTTTTTCCTCAGGAATGTAGGGTTGATTAACATTTAAAAATTCAACCAATGTTATTCATCATATTAATAAACTAAAAAAACTCTGTCAATATTTTCATTTACAGCCCATGGTAAGCTCTTAATTGTCTTTTCTTCCTGGAATTCACAAACAGTTATATACTGAACTGAATTTTCTTAATGGGTTAAAATTCAATTAAGTATAAGCATGAACTCTTTTCTCTCTTTGTAACTTCCCATAAAGAGTTCAATTTTTCCAACAGCAACTTTAGAGCAAATAATTCCCAAATCTATATATCTAGCTCTGTTTTCTGAATTCTAGTCTAGTACTTCCAACTCAAACTCAATATTGTCTCCAAACCAAATTTATCTTTCCTTTAAAACAAGCTCTTTCTGACTTTCCTATTTCTATATAACACCTTTATATCCATCAAAGCTATAAAAGGACAAAAGCAAACCTTAAGGTTCATCTTTGATATTTCTCCATAATTCCTCTATATCCAAACCACAAACAGGTGCTACTGAATAGGGGTATCAATATCTCTAGCATTCAGTGTTTCCTCTCTATTTCTATCATCCCAGATGAAATATCACCTCATATGTAAACCTTTGCTTCAATCCCTCTTTCCCCTGGTCTTTTTTACCTAGTTATGCCAGATTAACATTCCTGAAATTCATCTTTGTGTTAAAAAAACTGTTGTGGACAATAAAATCTACTTTCTGAGTCTGACATTCAAGTGCCTCTACAACTCAAACTCAACCATTTCCAGCCTTATCTCTCAATATTTTCCCACCTAATCCCAATCTAAGATGGAAGCAGCATAAAGAAATAAAGTCCTCCATAATGGTAACCATATGAGTAAATTAAAAATGCCAGTGCAATTGTACTACAATTTTTATATGCAACTCCACTTTTTATTTCTCACTGGTTCTAAAATATAAAGGCATAAAAAGTAATGATAAATCTATGGTTTGGGACGTACAATGTATAAAGGTACAACGTGTAACAAGTACAACATAAAGGAGGACAGAGGGCTAGAGGAAGAATGTATGTGTATGCTGTTGAAGTTAAGCTGGTATCAAATCAAACATGATTTTTATACATTTAGGACGCTAAATTTAAATGCCATGGTATCTACAAAGAAAATATATGAAAAATATATACAGAAATGAGAAAGGACTCAAAATGGAACAGTACACAATATCTTTAAAATATGAAAGTAGACATAAACAGAAAAACTGAGGGACAAAAAATGTATAAGACTTACAAAGACCAAATAGCAAAACGGAAGAAGAATGTCCTGCATTCTCAGTAGTTACTTTAAATGTAAAGAAGTTAAACTCTTCAGTCAAAAGGCAGACTGGCAGATGGAAAAAACATGACCAAACTATATGCTATTTATAAGAGACCTACCTTAAATTTAAAGACACAGGTAGGTTGAAAGCAAAAAAGATGAAAAAAAATGCTAATAGCTATACCAAAAGGGAGCTGGGGTAGACATACTAAAATCAGGTAAAACAGACATTAAGTAAAAAACTATTACAGGGACAAAAGTCATTTTAGTAATAAGAGATCAATTCAACAAAATTTTTTATTGCAATATCATATATATAACATAAAACTTCCTATTTTAACCACTTTCAAGTATACAGTTCTGTGGTATTAAATTATATTTACAATATTGTACTACCATCACTACTACCTATTACTAAAATCTTTCCATTACCTCAAACAGAAACTCTACATTCATTAAGCATTAACTTCCCATTCCTCTACCTTATAACCTATAATCTGCTTTCTGTCTCTATGTATTTGCATGTTCTAGATATTTTATATAAAAGAAATGGTACAGTATTTGTCCTTTTGTATCTGGCTTCTTTCACTAAACACGGTATCTTCAAAGTCTATCCACCTTGATGAATGTATATTTATCCACCCTGTCGCATGTATGAGAACTTCCTTTTAACAACTTAATAATATTTAATTTATGTATATAAAATGTATATATTTTGTTTATCTGTTCATCCTGTTTATTTTAAGGGACCAAGTAGTTACCCAACATCTTAAAATTACTCTAATTTTTACAACATGATTGGCTGGTTCCAAACATAATTTGTATAACTAAAATAGTAAAGCCATAGGAACCATCTTGAATATCTGGGGAAAAAAGTACACTTAAATTACCTTAAACTAGTTGAACTTTCTTTTATGGAATAATCTAATCTCTTCCAATATCACATGGGGTTAAGTGTGAAAAGTAGCACTGAAAGCAAAAATCACAAATTCAAAACTATAGTTAAGAATACCTGAAATCATGAACAGTGAATAAAAAAGTATTTGCAAAGTCCCCTAAGGGGAATGGTGAGAACGGGGGAAAATTCAACTCCCCAAGTTGAATTCTTGATATTCTCACAAGCAGTGTGGACAACCAAAGCTATAGGCTGAGCCCCCAATCTTGGGTTTGTTCATATGAAACTTAACCCCACAAAGGATAGGTCAAGCCTACTTCAAATTAGGCCTAAGAGTCACCCCCAAGAGAACCTCTTTTGTTGCTCAGATGTGGCCTCTCTCTCCAGCCAGCACAACAAGCAAACTTACCACCCTCCTCCTGTCTACTTGGGAGATGACTCCCAGGGGTGTGGACCTTCCTGACAACATGGGACAAAAATCCTTGAATGAGCTGAGACTCAGCATCAAGGGATTGAGAAAAAACTCTAGAATGAGCTGAGACTCAGCATCAAGGGATTGAGAAAACCTTCTCCACCAAAAGGGGGAAGAGTGAAATGAGACAAAGTGTCAATGGCTGAGAGATTCCAAGCAGAGTCGAGAGGCTATCCTGGAGGTTATTCTTATGCATTAAGTAGATATCACCTTGTTATTCACGATGTAATGGAGAGGCTGGAGGGAACTGCCTGAAAATGTAGAGCTGTGTTCCAGTAGCCATGTCTCTTGATGATGATTGTATAATGATATAGCTTTCACAATGTGACTGTGTAATGGTGAAAACCTTGTGTCTGATGCTCCTTTTATCTACCTTGTCAACAGATGAGTAGAACATACGGAATAAAAATAAATAATAGGGGAAATAAATGTTAAAATAAATTTAGTTTGAAATGCTAGTGATCAATGAAAGGGAGGGGTAAGGGGTATGGTATGCATAAATTTTTTTTCTGTTTTCATTTTATTTCTTTTTCTGAATAGATGCAAATGTTCCAAGAAATGATCATGATGATGAATATGCAAGTATGTGATGATATTGTGAATTATTGATTATATATGTAGAACAGAATGATAAAAAAAAAAGAATAACTGAAATCATCCATAAAGTACATTGCTAAAGAACAAACCTGCAATAAATCCAACATAACCATAAATTTTTCTTATTATTGAACAGTTTGTTCTTCTTTAACTGAATACAGATGAAGTAGCTGACATGTTTAGGGTTATGTTGTAAGCAAAATATCCATCTAGCCACAGAAACACATAGCATGTTCAGGCTGTTGGAGGCAATACAGGGCAGAAATTCACTGAGCAGAATGGCAGAATTCACCTATACTATTTAAATTGCTTCTAACTCTTACTTTTATTTTACTCTTTTCTGAGCACAGATGGCTGACTGCAAATATATACATACAATGCTACTATATTCTTCTCTATTCCAGAATTCAACAGGGTGACTTTCAAGGAAAAAAAAAAATGTACTGACTGTCCATCTGCCCCCCAAGATCAGAAAAAATGTACTGACTGTCCATCTGCCCCCCAAGATCATTTGTTCCCTCATCAAAATCTAAGTTGAAATATCAAATTAAATCATAGCAGTAACAGAATATTATCTCACAAGCATATTTTTGTATTTTCTTTGATTTTTACTATTTCTTATAATGTGGAACTTTCTTTCAAGACTAAGAGTAAAGAAAGAGTTCTTTTATTAGATCAAATGAAGAAAGTGAAAAAATGTAAGGAATCTCAGACTCTCAGCATGGCTGAAGGATTTGGAGGTAGGTCATCTAGTTATCTACTACTGAAGCAATGAATCCTAAGAATTCTGGATTACATTAAATACTGGTCTAACTGGAATAAATTACATAACAGGAAACAAATTACAATTTATTAAATTGTATCACTGTCTCAGTGTTCTACCTAGGCACTGAGCCAAATGAACAGCAACAAAGTATGATTCTATCATCAACAGCTAAATAAATATGTTCAAAATTTAACTTAAAAGACTAATAAAATTCATTTTAGAAGTTTATAATCAGTTTTGTAACAAAACAAAAACTAATTTATAAGCAGATTCCTGGAAAGGAAGAGAGAACAAAGGATTGGTAGTTTTAAAAAAAATAAAATAAAGCTATTTCTCAGGAAATATTATTCACTTCCTGTATAAATCGAGGTTTCAGTAAAGCTGTTTATATTATAGTTTAATTTTTTTTTTTTCCAATAGACTGCATATGTTAGGGGGCCCTGAATACTGTATTGGCTGATTTCAGAAAACCTCTGCCATGTACCACATATTCAAAGAAAAAATTTAAGAATGGATTTTTCTAATTTTTCAATAGCTAAAACAAAAATTAGTTTGTTTCATCAGCTAATCTGTCAGAGGTCTAAAACAACAAATTCAGTCTTGGTTGTCTTCAAGATTGGTATCTGAAAACAGGACACTGTCACAGTCTGAATGTCATAGCTCTACGGCCACATGCTCCTCAGTCCTGATTACCCTTCAGGGAGGGCCAAGTGCTCTCAACCAGGAGATCATGTACCCACAGGCTCTTCAGGTTCAGCAATCCCCTAAGGTTGTATACCAACAACCTTATGTCTACGCACTTTATGGGGCCAGAATCTTCAACTTTCGTTAAAATCTCAAAGGATTTTGAACCATCCCAAATCCCCAAAATAAGAATCACTAGTTTAAACAGTATTTCTTGATCCTTACCTATTATCTGACTAATTCTAAGTTTCTGCCTTACTAATTTTTCTACTCACCTTGTCCACGAAATTCTTTTGTTTTGATACACATTCCCTAATTTTCACTCCTTAAAGATAATGGAAAATTTGAATTTTATAAAATGAGGACGGACCCTGCTACAGGAGACTGCAGTGCAAAGGAGTCTCAAAAGTTAAATCAAGCCAGTATTTTATGCATGGTTTTTCTGTAAACCCACAACTTCCCTAATTAAAAATAATAATAATAACAAACAAACAAACCTGAACCTGAATTCCTTTAAGAAACTTAAAAAAAAAGAGCTATATTTTCTGAGAGGTTTTTCTTTTATTTACAAAACCAAATTTCACCTTTTAGTTGATTACTTGCCATTCATTTGGAAACAACTGATGAGCCTGATCTACAATTCAGCTATACTTTATACTTAACTTTTTACGGCATGAAATATTTTACAGATAAAAATTCAGGTGACCATCATTCCCAAACCCACAGCACACATATATTACACAGACTGACTTCATTAGGACAGTGTTACTTCAAGGATCAAACCTTAACTTACAGAACAAATTGATACTGGTCTGATTTAGCAAGGACTGATTTAGCAAGGAACATCTTGTTGAAAAAGGGCAGAATTGCTGAGAATGCTAGCCTACATTTTACACTGAGCATCTGTCAAGTGTGGGATGAGAAAAAGGTGCTGGAATCTGGAGAGGCAGACTAGAATAAAAATATATTTGGTTCCAAGAATTTGAGAGAGAAAGAAATGCCATAGGAAAACTTACGTAAATAAGGAGGTTAAAAGCAGCTCTGCTCCCCTTTACTGACAAATATCATCACAAATTATACAAACATCTTCAACTCTTTAACCCTTTCTAATCTGGTTCTCTCTTCCCCTTAGCCCTCTCATTGAAGCCATCAACAAAAGACTTCTCAAATATGTCTCAAATCTGTCCACTGCTCTTCATCTCTACCATCAGAATAGTGTTCCAAGATTACATTATTTCTTACTTGGACTAATTAGTATAAACCACCAATTAGCATTTATTTCTATTTCCTCTATTGCTTTCTCTCTTATTGTTTCCATTTGCCTTGTTTATTTGCCCATCCCATTATTTTTAGCTTTTCTGCCTTTCTTTCAGTGCATCTCTTGTATAGAAGACATAGTTGAATTTTGCTTTGTAATCCAAATTTAAGATCTTTCTTTTGGATAGGTGAGTTAAGCATAATAAAAAGAAAATTTTTTTTAAATCTATTTATTTCAAAACTTAAAATCACATTTCCAATTGATTTTTGGATCATAGGTCATGGTTTAAAGAGGCAATCATAATAGAAAATTTTTAATTTTAAATAAATTTATAACTTGAAATGCTTATTTTAGAAAACAAGACTAATAATGACTTAAGCATATATCTTAAGAAATTATTAGAAGAAATATTAAAAGAAATTGGAAGAAAATTTTACTTCCAGTAACATATTAGGCAAGATTATTCATCCAATTATCCCACTGAAAACAACTAAAAGTGATGGATAAAATTGTATTTCAAGGGTGCAGTGCAACAGTGGCTCAGTGGCAGAATTCCTGCCTGCCATGCCGAAGACCCGAGTTCTATATCCGTTGCCTGCCCATGTAAAAAAAAAAAACGTATTTCAAAAACTCTTTAAAGCACGAAAGCTGACAAGATAGTAAAGGGACTGCCAGATCAATATCTATGAGAAAGTAGAAACCCAGTGAGGTAAGTGACATAATGAAACTGCTTTTGTATTGTAGATATTTGATTAACTCACAAACTTTAGCTTCAGTTTTGATGGTCTCAGGGGAGAGAATACAAGTCAAAGTTCGGTACCACCTAACATGAAAAATCTAATAAGAGGCCCTTCCCAAGAAAGGTGGGACCCCCCCAAAAGTTTCATCCTCAGGCAAAGAGTGAACCAGAATTAAACCCAGCTCATCCTCAAGAACTACAAGGAAATTTGCCTTTCTACTGCAGAACACATCAAGGGTTCTTAAGAGGATGCAACCTCAACCAGGCCACACACGTTTGCAGCCCAAATTCACATCATTTCTGTGGCTCAAAATACATCAAGGAATGGATTCATTCTACAGTATCCTCAATTTGTAATACCTTTAGGCACCTGGGAAAAAACAAAGGCAAATTCTCTTGAAGAATATACTTCTTGAAGAATAAACTTGGGCTCAAAAAATACCTACAAATAATTTTTCCAGGGAAAATAAGCAGATCACAGTCAAAATCTCACTCAGATAAATATAAAGAAATCCATGCTCAGGCATTGCATATGAAAATACAGAAAAACAAAGAGAAGAGTTCAAAAGCACCCAAAGGTAATTTTAAAAAAAGAAACACTAAAATGACTCAAAAGA
This sequence comes from Myrmecophaga tridactyla, assembly GCA_004026745.1. NCBI lineage: Eukaryota > Metazoa > Chordata > Mammalia > Pilosa > Myrmecophagidae > Myrmecophaga > Myrmecophaga tridactyla. The sequence goes on along the minus strand of PVIY010011928.1, from coordinate 16,731 downwards.
ACTGCTGATTTATCAACAAAAGCAAAAAAAAAAAAAAAAAAAAAAAAAAAAAAAAAAAAAAAAAAAAAAAAAAAAAAAAAAAAAAAAAAAAACTCAGTTTACTATAGAAAATTCTAAAGAAAAATATGTCCAGAAAGCAAGTGATCCAGATCTGAAAAATGCTGGAAAAATCTGAAATCCCAGGAGGAATCAAGAGCACAAGTCGGAAACGATATCAATCAGAGGCTCATGGCCACCATTTTCTGCCATGTAGACTGAAGAGTAGAAAAACAAATTGACAGAAAGAAAGAGGAGGTAAAGATTGGGAGAAGGATCAAAGGAGAAGGAGGAGTTGTAACAGAGAAGACAGAATGAGTAAGACTGCTAAATCATTATATTGATATTTCTTTTAGTCTCCAGCATCTTGGAAAAACCTGAAACTGTGGAATTGTAACCCATACCAAACTCCGAAATCTGTTTAAGAACTAATGGTTGTGGTGTGCTTTGAAATTTACTGCCTTTTTGTATCTATGTTATATTTCACAATGAAAAAGGTTAAAAAAAAAGAAGAAGAAGAAGAAGGAGAAAGAGGAGGCAGTAAATTCCTAACAGTACTGTGAGCCGCTGTAAAATGTAGTTCCATTTGTTCTGAGCTTAACAAAATCATGTCCTTAGGAACTGAGAGATACTCTGGTGTCCTTCTAATAAATTCTGCTTTTCACTTAAAAATGTAAGGGAGAAAGACCAGAAATTAATTAAATAGAAAACAAACATTATAGAAAATCAAAGTTAATCATTGATTCTTTGAAAAGACTAAGAAAATGTGTAAAACCTCTAGTAAAAACGACAAAAGAAATGAAGAAACCAAAAAATCAGGAATTAGAAAGAGGCCATAGACAGTAGAAACGAAAAGCTAATAATAAGAATTTCTTTTTGAACAACTTTATGCCATAACATTAAAAACTCAGACAAAATGGATGAATTTCTTAAAAAAAAATACTCAAAACCAAAACAGAACACTCTAAAGACTGACTTAAGTAGAAAGAGAAATCATCAAACAGAAATAAAACTATTAAGGAAAGTGAATACATACTTTAAAATCATCCCTCAAAGAAAAAATACTAAATCTAGATACTTGAACAGAAGTTCAACCAAACTTTCAAGAAACATATCATGCCAGTCTTATAGATGTTATTTCAGAAAATGAAACAACTTATTCCCAACTCAATCCCTGAGACTACCTTAATCTGGATGCCAAAATCAAATAACAACAATACAAGAAATAAAAATAATAGGCCGATGCCAATGGCTGAGAGATTCCAAACAGAGTCCAGAGATTATCCTGGAGGTTATTCTTATGCATTAAATAGATATCACATTTTTAGTTAAGGTGTAGTGGAGAGGCTGGAGGGAACTGCCTGAAAATGTAGAGCTGTGTTCCAGTAGCCATGTTTCTTGAAGATGATTATATAATGATATAGCTTTCGCAATGTGATTGTGTGATTGTGAAAACCTTGTGTCTGATGCTCCGTTTATCTACCTTATCAACAGATGAGTAAAACATACGGATTAAAAATAAATAAATAATGGGGGAACAAATGTCAAAATAAATTGAGTAGATGGAAATGCTAGTGATCAATGAATGGGAGGGGTAAGGAGTATGGTATGCATGAATTTCTTTTTTCTGTTTTCTTTTTATTTCTTTTTCTGAATTGATGCAAATGTTCTAAGAAATGATCACGATGATAAATATACAACAATGTGATAAAAAAAGAATGTTCATATTGTATGATGACTGGTTTTATTAATAAAAATTTTAAAAAATGAATAAAAAATAGGCTAAGTCGTAAACATAGATGTAAAATCTTACACAAAATATTAATGAACTAAATCCAGTTGCACATAAAAAAAAATCGTGACAAAGTTAGGTTCATTCCAGCAATGCAAAGATCATTCATCATTAGAAAATCTATAAATGTCATTCATCATATTAACAGAATAAAGAGGGAAAACTGTATGAACATTCCAAAAAATGCAGAAAAAGTATCAAATATAAAACTCAATACTCATTTTTCACATGCAAAAATACTCTTAGTCAACTAGAAATAGAAACTTCTTTAACCTACAAATACTATCTACCACAAACCTATACCAAACATTACTCTTCTTTTTTGGGGGGGGTGCAGTACACGGTCCAGGAATCAAGCAAACAACACGCTTATTGACAAAACATAACAAGCATTTCTTTTAAAATCTTAGGTACACCAAGGATGTCCACCTTTTATACTTATATTGGAACTCATAAAATAAGGCAAGCATAAATAAGTCAAGAAAAAGAAATAAAAGGTGTAAGCATTAGAAAGGAAAAAAATTCTCATTCACAATAGTTAACTACATAAAAAATCTAAAAGCATTCATAAATTATTAGAATTAATAAAAGAATTCAGTAAGGTGGTTGAACATAATAGACCTATATACCAAAAAAGAGTTCACATCAGTGAACAGAAATAATAACAAAATATAAGATAATTAAAAATTAAATCTAGGGTGGGCCACAGTGGCTTGCTTGCCATGCCAGGGGACCTGGGTTCAGATTCCCGGTGTCTGCCCATGTTAAAAAAAAAAAAAAAAATTAAATCTAACAGACTTCAGACTTCTATGGAGAAAAAAAATTCATTGAACGATGATTTCAAAGATCTAAATAACTCAAAATATATACTACATTGAATGTTAGGAGGAGGCTATATCATAAAATAAAGGGAAAAACTAAATACATGCATAGATTAAAAGCTGCAGAGATCCTGGCCTCATATGCAAGATAAATCTTATTCTTTAAACAATAGTTTCTGAATTTGTGCATATCTTGACTGAAATTATTTCCCAGTCAAGGATATTTTTGCAATTGATATAAACTTATAACTGGTCACTAGTTATAACTATAATCACAGGTATCTTACTTTAATTGTAGCAACAGTTGGACAGCTACAATAAACAAGTCTAAGTGAAGATGAGTACATGGCCGAGTCTGATCCCACTGATTTAGGGGTCAGGCAGTGATACACATTTATCATGGTATAAGTTCTGATACCAAGCCTGCAAGAAGTATTATGTACATAATGCATGAGAGTTTCTGGTTCCTGGTAACTGTCTGTCAATATTGTGAAAACAACATCTCCTTAAAAGCCACCTGAAAATGCAGACATTCATTCTGAATATATGCTGTGCTTACAAGAATAAAAAAGAAATATATTCATAATGCAGTGTTCATATGTAATGAATTCTCATATTAGGCTGAAAGGATATTTTTAGTGGGCTTATGCATGCATGATTCTGATACATGCAAGATCTCATACATGTGTGACCAAAAAGCAGTTGCCAATTTGTTTTACAGTAGAGCTGAACTTAATCAGAAGTTTTATGATTCCCCTTACATATAACTTATTCAAATTTAATTTTGGCTTACACAAGTTTTGTGAGACCTAATGCTGCTGTCTGAACTTTGCCTTACCCAAATTTCCTAGCAGAGAATTGGAAATAATGATAATTTGATTTACTGGCTATTAGGAGATGAAAACAGTAATAATAGTTACATTTATTGAAGGCTTACTATGTGCCAGGCACTGTAATAAGTGTTTTGTACATATTAAATCTTTTAACCTTCACAACGATCCTATTACAATTTTACAAATAGGAAAACTAAGGTACAGAAAAGTAACTTTCCTAATGTCACACAACAAGTTAAGTGGGTGTTTTAGTCTGCCAAAGCTGCCAGAATGCAACACACCAGAGATGGACTGGCTTTTGATAAAACAGGACTTATTTAGTAAAAAATTTATAGTTCTTCAGAGGAAAGGCAGCTAACTTTCATCTGAGGTTTTCTCTTACACTGGAAGGCACAGGGTGATGTATGCCAGCCTTCTCTTCCAGCTTCTGGGTTCCAGCAGCTTTCCCCGGGGCGATTACTTTTTGCATCACCAAACATCTGGGCTGAGCTGCAAGTGCTGAGATGAGGTACGCTGAGCTGCTCCAGCTGTGCTGCACTGAGCTCTCTTCTGCCCTTTCCCTTTTAAGCTGCTAGCTAATTAAATTAAACATCACTCTGATATTGTGAGCCATTGACTGTACACCATACACAGAATGTTCATATGTTAAGAATGTTCATGTTGGTATGTTGTTTTGGTTTGATCATACAAAATAAATTAAATTAAAGAAAAATTAAACATCACTCATTGTGAAGGCACTCTAGCCGACTGCAGACGTAATCAGCCATAGACGAGTTTCAAATGTTAATAGTTCCATTTCACAGCAACAGAACTAGACACCTGGCCAAATTGACACCTAACTATCACCATGGGGAAACTAGTATTCATCCCAGGTAATCTGGATTTGGAGCCCAGATTCTAATTACTATCTTGCTTTTCACAATATTTAAAAGACAAGTAAAATTATGAAGGACCAAAAAAACACCATTAAAAAAAGTCAATAAAGGTTAAAGAACAGTTAAGCAAAATGAATACCAAAACAAATTATATAGGTTGATACCTCACAACTATTTCAAAGTTTCATGGCCATGATTAAAAGTTTTGTAGTTGGACAGACCTGGCTCTGAATGTTGACTGTGCCCTTTACAAGCTGTGTGACTTTGGACAAGTTTCATAACTTCACCAAGCCTCAGTTTCCTCATCTGTAAAATGAGAATAATAAATATCTCACAAACTTGTTGTCAGTGACATAATTATTGCTGCATTATACTGATATGGTGACTCCAAACAAGACACAGGTACACAAAATTTAAAATGAAGGAAGTTTTCTATTTCCCCAGGAAAGCAAGACATTATTATAATGGTATAACAAAGATGACTATTTCAAATCACTGCAGCAACAGTAAGATAATCTCCTCTAATACATAACAAATAATTCTTCTAGGTAAAAGTCAAATGCCTAAAGATAAATTACTGGGTATATGAAGTAGAAAATAATGTATATACATAGAAAAAGCCAGGGATACAGACAGACACTATTGCTTGCTGAGAACAACTCACATAAACCACAGCTGACCCACATCCCTTCTAAGACTAGTAGTGTTTAAGGGGTACAAAACAGGAAGAGCTGTGTCAAGAAGGAGCCTCTCCCAGCCTAAGAAGAAAAGGATTTTTATAAAAGAAAAACAGAAAGAAAGAAAAAAAAAAAGGTCATGGTGTCAAACTTGGGTGGAAATGGACCCAGGGGTCACTGGAGTACAAGGTAAATTGACACAAAACCTCATGTTTAGAGCACCTTCTATTGAACCGCATGCAGATGTATCCCTCCTTTTCACATAAACTAAAACAAAAAATTCTACATCTTGTAGAATTTATTGAGTGGTCCTGCAGAATGTTAAGAATCTGTTTGACTTGGAATTTGTTGCCCTGCTCTGCACATTTCTTTCTGCCCTTAAAGAAAATATATGGTTTGCAAAAGTGTAAACATTACAGAATTACAATTATAGAATTGGGCTTTAGCTTTCAAAAGTGGAAAGTGTCCCCATTATGAATATTCAGCTTGCATATTTAAGATCTCTGATTTATGGAGATAACTATTTAGGCAAAATTAAGCTGTGAAATTAAAAACAAAGAATTTGGAAGTATTTCAATTTAATAAGGCAACTGAGATAAAATATTTATATAACACCTAATATGTGCAATGCAATCACAATACTAAGTACAAAATACAGGGTACAAAAAAGTAGTCAGACATAATCCATAACCTCTAGGCTCTTGTAGTCAAGGAAGAGAATATAAAAATACTAGATAATGGAACACTACAAATGTTTTGGGAGAGGCACAAATTGCTATATACCTTAAGAAAGTGATGAGATCACTTGAGTTAGAATGAGGAAATAAGGAAAGACTTCATTGAAGATGCAGCATTTGAAATGAACCTTAAAACTGGGATTCTGACAACCCTAACTTCTGAATACAAAAACAATGTAAATCATAAGCTCACCTGGTGTTTTCATGGAGATGTATATTGCCTCTTAGTTATTATTACTAAGGGTGGGGGATGAAAGTGTCTTAAATCAAGCTAAGAAAACAGTTTCAAAAAAAGCTGACAAGAATAGCCTTATCTTCAATTACCCACTTACTCTCAAATTTAGAATTTAATACTAAAAAACTTAAAATTAAAAGTGGAAAAGACTGACACAGATGTGGACATGTGGAAGACACAGACATGGATCTTTGGAGGTGCTTGCAGCCCAGAAGACACTGCCATGAGATATTACGAAAAGCAGAACCTGGAGAGAGCCGGGATGGGGTTGGGGGTGGGGGTGGGGATGGAAGCCACCTCAGAGAGGCCAGGTGAGGGAATCCCATCCCCAGAGGAACGGAGGGCAACGGGGCCTGGGAGCAGGGGACCAGTGGATGCTGGCCATGTGACTGCCTGGCTGGCGGAGGTGTTCCTGACCCATTGTCCATTCTTAAGTGTACGTAACCTCTTGTTTGGTGGCTAAATTTGTTCACCTTCACTTCCTTAGAGCTGTAAACAGGTAACTTATTGAATTCCCCTTTAAATAAGGCATTCAATTTCTGGTATACTGCATTCTGTGCTAGAAAATTAATACAGTAATCCTTTCAGTTGGTGTTAAATCTCCACAAAGCCCCTCAGTCTGTGTGGAAAACACCATTACTGTTCTTTCCCTCTGGAGGAATGAAGTCTTTCCTTATAATACATGGCATATTTTGATGTATCTGACCATGAGTACTTTAAGCTTTGGGGCCAACTGCATGTGCTCTATTCATTTGTATGCCTGGCAGCCACTCTGTAAATGAAGGGCCACCAGTACCAAATAAGATGAACCCAGACTGTGAAAAGCTAAGGTCTCAATGAAATGGTACAACCCATTCTTTTTATTTATTTACCTACAAGTTACAGAAATTAGAGAGCCTCATGAAGATGTGTGGAGCCAAAAAGCCTATAGTTGCAGGAGGTGCATATTTGGCACAAGTTGGCATGTAGAAAGGGCTGGGTTAAAAAGATCAGGGTGTTTTTGAGACTGCTTAAAATCAATGGCTTAGAAACTTTATTGTACATCTGAGAATTTTTAAAGATCATTCTAAAATTGCACTATTTATTTAGGCACTACTAAAGCCTAAAATTTATACCTTCCCAAAGGTCTGATTTAGCTATCAGAAAGTACTTTACTTCCTCTCACAGGTCAGGACAGGTTTCATAGACAATGCATTACTGTGTAGGACATAATTTCATGTCTCCTCTGTGCTGAAGGACTTCTTTTCAGAAAGGTGCTCTTCCTTCTTTACTGTCAACAAAAAGCCTCTTTCTTAGCATTTGTTCATTACTAGTTCTCTTACTTACTGATCTGTATCATCTCTTCTTGTATAGACTGATTTTGATCATGAGGGAGCAGTTGGTACTAATGCATATTTTATGCAAAAGAAGAATATGATAATAGCTGTTTTTAAGGACATCTAACATTTTATGAGCATTTTGGTAGTTGTTACTGGGCTGATAATTGCATATTAAAATCCATTCAGTGCTGAATCATTATACTGATATTTCTTTTAGTCTCCAGTACCTTACAGCAGCTAGAAATAAAAACCTAAAACTGTGGAATTGTAAGCCTATACTAAACTCTGAAATCAGTTCTACAACTAAATGCTGTGTTGTATTTTGAAATTTAGTGCTTATATATATATATGTTTGTGCTGTTTGAAAGGATGTATGTCCCCTAGAAAAGCCATGTTTTAATCTGAATCCCATTTCGTAAAGGCAGAATAATCCCTATTCAATACCATATGCTTGAATCTGTAATTAGATCATCTCCCTGGAGATAACCCAATCAAGCGTGGCTGTTAAACTGGGTTGGGGGAAATGTGTCACTGCCCATTTGGGTAGGCCTTGATTAGTTTCTGGAGTCCTACAAAAGAAGTAACACTTTGGAGAATGAGCGATTCTGAGAGAGCAGAACAACATAGCAATGAGAAGCAGAGAGCCCACCAGCCAGAGACCTTTGGAGATGAAGAAGGAAAATGCCTCCTGGGGAGCTTCATGAAACAGGAAGCCAGGAGAGAAAGCTAGCAGATGACGCCATGTTCGCCATGTGCCCTTCCAGATGAGAGAGAAACCCTGACTATGTTCACCATGTGCCTTCTCACTTGAGAGAGAGACCCTGATTGGCCTTCTTGAACCAAGGTATCCTTCCCTGGATGCCTTTGTTTGGACATTCCTATAGACTTATTTTAACTGGGACATTTTCTCGGCCTTAGAACTGTAAACTAGCAACTCATTAAATTCCCCTTTTTGAAAGCCATTCCATTCCTGGTATATTGCATTCCAGCAGCTAGCAAACTAGAACAATGTTATTTAAAGAGGAGGAGGAGTAAAACACAGAAGGCAGAAGGTAGTATTTAACAAATGAGTATGACTGCTGAATCATTATATTGATATTTCTGTTGGTCTCTTGAAGCAGCTAAAAGAAAAAAACAAAACAAAAACTTGTGGAACTGTAACCCATACCAAACTTTAAAATCTGTTTGACAACTACTTGTTAAGATGTACTTAGAAATTTATTGCGTTTTTGTATATATGTCATATTTCACAATAAAAAAGTTAAAAATCCAAAAAAAAAAAAGGTGGAAAAGATTTGGAAAACTGAGGCTATTTACTCATCCACTTTTTATTAATAAACTTCCAAAAAAAGAGGCTGCAACCAGGCACAAAATTAAGCTTTAGGAATTATGGTAGCAATCCAAGTGTCCATCAACAGATGAATGGATAACCAAAACGTGATATATGCACACAATGGAGTATTATTTGGTCATAGAAATGAAGTTCTGATATATGTTACAACATGGATGAATTTTGAAAATATTATTCTAAGTGACATAAGCAGATACAAAAGGACAAAGGACTTTTATGAAATATCTAGAATAGGCAATCCACAGAGGCAGAAAATAGCTATGAGTTTATCAGAGGCTGGGAATTAAGGGGAATAGGGAAGTACTGCTTAATCAGAACAGAGTTTCTGATTGGAATAACGAAAATTTTTGGAAACAGCAGTTATAATTACATTATGAATGTAATTAATGCCACTTAAAATTGTTAAAATGGCATAGTATTTATATATATTTCACCACAGAACACTAAATAAACAAACACAATAAAAAATTAAAATTATGGATATTTATTAGTTATCTATTGCTACATAACAAGTCACTCCAAAACTAAGGGCCTGAAAACAACAATAAACATTTATAATCATACACACACAGGAAGCCTAACGGTTTGTCCACACCTGCCCCTAGCTCTAAAAGAGGAATTTATCAGATGGAGCTTTATGAAAAATCTTTTTATTTTACTGAAGTTTAACATGAAGAAAAAGTGCACAAATCACAAATGTATTTCAAATTTCAAATACTTCAAATAGTATTTTCAAAAAAAACCCCACAATCATGAACTATTAACAGGTAAGAAAAGAAAATTACTAGATTCCAGAAGTCCTGCTCAATGTCCCTTGGTCCAGCCACTACCCTCCTGCCCTCTCCAAAGATACCACAAGCTTGATTTCTAACACCATACATTGTATTTTACCTATTTCTGAACTTTATTAAAAAATCATATAAAATGTCCTCTTTTTTTGTCTTTTTGTTCACTCCACTTTTTGCTTACAAGATTCATCTATAATATTGTCTGTACTTGTAATTTGTTTATTGCATTGTTCATATACCTTTCTGTTTGTTTTTTATCAATTCTTGATAAAAGCTGATGGTATAATGTTGTTAAGGCAGACATTAATTAAAATTCCAGTTACATCAGTAAAACATTCAGCAATTTACTTTGGAGTCTAAATTTGCTGTTATAAAAAGTAAAAATAAAGCTTAGATCATAAAGTTGTTGTGAGGTTGAAATTAAAAAAGAAATGTACAGAAGCTGGCACAGAATAGATGCCTTCCCAAAGTACTCGCTCCCTTTCTCTCTCTAATCAAAGTGAAATTGAACTACCGATAGCCCCATACACACTGTGCTTTTGGTCTCTTTGCCTTCATCCAAATAGTTCCCTCTACCTGGAATGCTTTTCTTTGCCATTTCTCCTATGTTCGAATCTTCTCTATCCTTGGACATAATGCTCAGATGCTACTCTCTGCCACTTCAACTATATGTCACCCCTGCCACTTAATACATTCTATCTTGTATTGTAGTTGCCTTCAACTGGCTGCTTGAGAAAAGAGAACATATCTGATTCATCTGCATCTTTCCTACTATACAAAGCACAGAGTCTTATAACTAGAAAACAATGAAATATTTGTAAAAGTAGCATTACTGTGGATCTGTTCTTACCACTGTGATAAACTGTGTATGTACCCTAGAAAGACATGTTCTTAAATTTAATCCATTCTTGGGTTGGGAACCCTTGTAAGGTTACTTTTTTTTTTTTTTTTTTGTATTCATCACCATGATCATTTTTAGAACATTTGTATCACTTCCAGAAAACAGAAATAAAAAGAAAAAAAATTCATAAATCCCATACCCCTACCTCCCTCTCACTGACCACTAGTATTTCAATCTACCCAATCTTTTACCATTTACCACCCCCCATTATTTAATTTTTATCCTTATTTTTTTCACTCATCTGTCCACACCCTGTATAAAAAGAGAAGACACAGGTTTTCACAATCACACTGTAAAAGGTTTATAGTTATACAATCATCTTCAGGAATTAAGGCTATTGGAACACAGCTTAACAGTTTCAGGTATTTCCCTCCAGCCACTCCAATACATCATAAACTAATGTAAGGCAACTTTGGTAAAGCTACATCAGTTAAGGAAAGACCCAGTCAGGATGAGTCTTAATCCTATTTCTGGAGTCCTTTATAAGAGAATGAAATTCAGACAGAGAATCACAGAAGCAAGAATCTGAAACCAACAAAACCCAGAAGAGAAAGGAAAGACTAGCAGACATCACCATGTGCCTTGCTATTTGGCAGAGGAGCCAAGGATCACCAGCAGCTGGTCTTCAAGAAGAAAGCATCACCCTGATGATGCCTTGAATTGAACATTTTCCTGGCCTCAAAACCATAAGTGGATAAATTCCCATTGTTTAACCTGACCCATTTCATGGTATTTGCTTTGAGCAGTTTAGGAAACTAAAACACTACCAAAGAGAGATCATGTCCATTTATACCTGCCATTTTTCAAGTCCAAAACAAGTTGAACTGTTACTATTGCTTGCTCCAGGATCTTAATCAAATGATTTTGAAAGAAATAGCTCTATTTCCATCAATATCTGCATTTAGCAGAAACAAATCAATGTGTGATAAGCTAAGAACTTCTTCAAAAATCCTAGAGGATAATTTGTTAAACAGTTCATCAATACTATTATCCACTTGAGTTTTTATGAATATTACCACTTGATTAGATATGATTATATCTAATTATTAAAATGACTTATTGAATTATTATTAAAATGACTGTGTTCATTGTAGCGCAAAGAAATCAATTACTCCTCATCCCAAAATATCTCCTTTAGCAAATAACTGCAAAAATGGCCTTCACATTTTCTAATAAATTCATAGAAAAGTATCTGTCTAGAACAAAAGCCATTTAATTTTTACAAAGTACTGTAACCGAGAAGTTAGGATTAAAGGGATGATTATGATTTCTGATTCACTATATAGATATTCCTTTTTACTTTTTGGTATACTAGAGTAAGAGGGAAATACTTGAAATCTTTTCATTGTAATCCAGCTGCCTAGATCTCTGATAATGACTATATAGCCTTTATATTGTACTCTTGTGATTATAAAAACCTTGTGACTAATCTTCACTTGTACCCATTTATCCAGTTTTTCAACTTTAGAGTCTTGTGATCACTAAAGACAGTTTCTAATGTTTATTAATGAAGGATCCTGGGTCAGCCCAGAACTAACCCACCCCAAGTCCAAAGTGATCTTGATAAATGAAACTAGATCTAACCACAATGGGCCCGTCGGACATGTGTCGTAGCTTAGATTTTAACCTATAAGTCACCTATACCTTGTTATAATACTAAAAATTATGCCCATATCATATTAAGGCTGCCATTTTCTTACATATGTTCTGTGACTAAGCATGTAAACAATCAGTGCATGCTCAATAATTAAATCACCTCTAATTACATCATCTAGGGGCAGTATGCGCATTATCCTAAAACCTGCCAATCTTTTAATGCTGCAAAGCTATCAGAATTACTGCAGTTTGGAGAGAGACATTTTTGAGCCAACAGGCCATCCAATTTCCTGCTATGGTCCTAGTAATCAACTATTTCTCAGGAACTGGTCATTTCAGTGCATGGACAAAAGAATCCACGGCCTTTGTCCAGTAACAGTACCATTTTCTAAGAAAGCTTAGTTGCACAGGAATTTTTTAGGAAATCCTTGAAACATTTGTTAATGTTTAAGGCAGCTGAATACAGGACACGAAGTGCTCAGGCTGCTTACTAAGGTAACGACAGAATTCCAAACAAACAAACAAAACACAGGTCATTCTGCTTAGTACCATAAGGACTTGGAATTTTTCTACCTGATGAGCATCTCCTTCACCACTTTACTTCACTTTCCCTAAATGATGAGAATACTTTTTTTTATTCTTTTTTTAATGAATTCTATAAATAACTAGTAAGATCAAGTAGTTCAATTGTGACATAAACAAAAAGAAGATTTTAATTCAGGAATTTCTGGGTAAAATTTAATCTTTATATAACTTCAAACTTATAGAAAATTGTAAGAATCACCAATTTTTTACATTTTGGCTTCATGAAGGTTTTAGCATTCTTTCACACACATATTTCTACTGAATCATGAGAGAGTGAGGTACAGACACTGTACCCTTTTTTAAATAATTTTTTATTGATTAAAAAATTACAAGAAAGAAACACAAACATCCTTAATATATGCTCATTCCGTTCTACATATATAATCAGTAATTCACAATATCATCACATAGTTGCATATTCATCATCATGATCATTTCTTAGAACATTTGCATCAATTCACAAAAAGAAATAAAAAGACAACAGAAAAATAAAACAAAAACAGAAAAAGAAAAAAATAATTTTACATACAATAGCCCTTACCCCTCCCTTTCATTGAACACTAGCATTTCAAACTAAAAATATTTTAACATTTGATCCCCCTATTATTTATTTTTATTCCGTATGTTCTACTCGTCTGTTGACAAGGTAGATAAAAGGAGCATCAGACACAAGGTTTTCACAATCACACAGTCACACTGTGAAACCTGTATCATTATACAATCCTCATCAAGAAACATGGCTACTGGAACACACCTCTACATTTTCAGGCAGTTCCCTCCAGCCTCTCCATTGCATCTTAGATAACAAGGTGATATCTACTTAATGTGGAAGAATAACCTCCAGGATAACCTCTCGACTCTGTTTGGAATCTCTAAGCCATCGACACTTTGTCTCATTTCACTCTTCCCCCTTTTGGTCGACAAGGTTTTCTCAATACCTTGATGCTGAGTCTCAGCTCATTCTAGGATTTCTGTCCCACGTTGCCAGGGAGGTCCACACCCCTGGGAGTCATGTCCCACGTAGACAGGGGGAGAATGGTGAGTTTGCTTGTTGTATTGGCTGGAGACAGAGGCCACATCTGAGCAACAAAAGAGGTTCTCTTGGGGGTGACTCTTAGGCCTAATTTTTAAAGTAGGCTTGACCTATCCTTTGTGGGGATAAGTTTCATGTGAACAAACCCCAAGACTGGGAACTCAGCCTATAGCTTTCAGTGTCCACACTGCTTGTGAGAATATCAAGAATTCAACTTGGGAAGGTTGAATTTTCCCCCATTCTCACCATTCCCTGAAGGGGACATTGCAAATACTTTTCCACTCACTGATCAAATCACTCTGGGATTTATTGGGGCATCACTCTGGACAAACCAATAAAATCTAATGTCCTACCCAAGGTTCCATGTACTTACATTGTTCAACCAACTATCTACATAAGTACATTAGGAGATGCATTAGTCAAAATATAAATTTTGTACCAAATAAACATTTTTTTATTTAGTCTCACACATAAGTTGAAATTTTAAAATATTAATTACCATCTATTTTCAGCACCCTGAAGTAATGATATTCCTTTGTTCTTCCTTATGCAAAAACATTTTTAAATTTGTACATTTAGTCATTATCATTATACACTGAAGGCATTTTTAGATTATACCAGCTCAATCTTTATCTTCTATTTTTCTTTGTGATTTCACTCTTGCCTCCAGCCCTCCTCCCTCTATCATTCTCACATTCAGCTTCATTCAGTGTTTTAACATAATTGTATTACAGTTAGGTAGTATTGTGCTGTCCACTTCTGAGTTTTTATATTCAGTCCTGTTGCACAATTTGCATCCCTTCACCTCCAGTTACCCAATATCTTACCCTAGTTCTATCTCCTGATGGTCTCTGCTACCAACGAAATAGTCCAAGTTTATCCACTAATGTCAGTTCATATCAGTGAGACCATACAGTATTTGTCCTTTTGTTTCTGGCAAATCTCACTCAGCATAATGTCCTTAAAGTCCATCCGTGTTGTTACATACTTCGTAACTTTATTCTGTCTTACAGCTGCATAATATTCCATTGTATGTATATGCCACAGTTTGTTTAGCCACCTGTTCATTGATGGACATTTTGGTTGTTTCCATCTCTTGGTAATTGTAAATAATGCTGCTATAAACATTGGTATACAAATGTCCGTTTGTGTCCTTGCTTTCATATCCTTTGAGCACAGACAGCATATAGATGGGTCTTGTTTTTTAATCCATTCTGCCAGTCTATGTCTTTTGATTGGGGAGTTTAATCCATTAACATTTAGTGTTATTACTGCACAGGTAGTACTTTCTTCTACCATTTTGCCTTCTGGATTTTATATGTCATATCTAGTTCTCCTTCTTTTTACCTTTACTCATAGTCTTCCTTTCTACACTCTTCTCCACACCCCACTCTTCTGTCTCTTCATATCTGTCTCAGGTGCTCCCTTTAGTATTTCTTGCAGAGCTGGTCTCCTGGTCACAAATTTTCTCAGTGATTTTTTTGCCTGAAAATGTTTTAATTTCTCCCTCATTTTTGAAGGACAAAGTTGCTGGATAAAGAATTCTTGGTTGGCAGTTTTTCTCTTTTAATAATTTAAATTTATCATCCCACTGTCTTCTCTTCTCCATGGTTTCTGCTGAGAGATCTACGCATAGTCTTACTGGGTTTCCCTTGTATGTGATGGTTTGCTTTTCTCTTGCTGCTTTCAAGATTCTCTCTTTCTCTTTGACCTCTGACATATTGATTAGTAAATGTCTTGGAGTATGTCTACTTGGATCTATTCTCTTTGGGGTACGCTGCACTTCTTGGACCTGTAATTTTAAGTCTTTCATAACAGTTGGGAAATTTTCAGTGATAATTTCCTCCATTAGTTTTTCTCCTCCTTTTCCCTTCTCTTCTCCTTCTGGGACACCCACAACACGTATATTCATGCTCTTCATATTGTCATTCAATTCCCTGAGTCCCTGCTCATATTTTCCCCTACATTTTCTTTTTCTTGCCGGATTTCAGATGTTCCATCCTCCAGTTCAGAAACTCTTGTTCTGTCTCTTGAAATCTATCACTGTAGGTTTCCATTGTTTTTTTCATCTCTTCTACTGTGCCTTTCATTCCCATAAGTTCTGTGATTTGTTTTTTCAGACTTTCGATTTCTCCTTTTTGTTCATTCCTTGCCTTCTTTATATTCTCCCTCAATTCACTGATTTGGTTTTTGATGAGATTTTCCATGTCTGTTCGTATATTCTGAATTAAATGTTTCAGCTCCTGTATCTCATTTGAATTGTTGGTTTGTTCCTCTGACTGGGCCATATCTTCAATTTTCCTAGTATGATTTGTTATTTTTTTGTTGGTGTCTAGGCATTTAATTACCTTAATTAGTTTATTCTGGAGCTTGCTTGCCCTTCTTTTACCTAGGGTTTTCTTGCTGGATGAATTTGTTGTCTGTGTGTTCTTTGACATTCAGTTCAGCTTTATCTGGACCTCTAGCTTAAGTATTTTTTAACAGAGGATAATTTTTCAGTTCTTGTTTTCTTGTTTCTTGCCCTGATTGTATGGTGCCTTTTTCCTCCCACACTTAGGAGGGTCTACTTAGGTATTATAGACCGCAGCCGGATTTTCCCACTCTTTTGGGGTATTTCAGCTATGCCCATTCTAACTCTGGCCTCCTATCAGGAGGAAAGAGTCATCTGCATTGGTTTTCCCCGAGGATGAGACCCAGTAGGTTGAAAGACTTTCCTGTGAAGTCTCTGGGCTCTGTTTTTCTTGCCTGCCTGCAGGTCCCACCGGCATAAGATGATGCGGTACCTTTAATTTTGGCTGGGGTGTGGTAGAGGCAGAGGAGAGGTTGCAGGCTGGTTTTAATGGCTTCAAATTACCAAGCCCTGGTGTCTGAATTCCTTGAGGGAGGAATTCCACCTGAGTTGGGCTTCACCCCTCCCCTGGGGAAGGCACAGGCTCCAGACAAGCACTCAAATGAGTTTGTTGCTGCCTATGCCTGGGGCAGTTGCAGCCTGAGAAGTCCTGCTGCTGAATCCAGAGGCAGTCAAGCCTTTGTAGAAACAGCCACAAAAAACTGTTTCCTTCTTTTTTTTTTCCTTTTTCCGTCAGCCCTGCCCCCTTGGCACCAGGGCAAAAATGAGCAACCTCCGCTTTGACCAGGTTCACCTGAGCTGG